>CAUYPK010010098.1:0-16587 GCA_963574355.1 Loris lydekkerianus
TCATGTTTACATGGATGGAGCTGGAACATGTTCTTCTTAGTAAAGTATCTCAAGAATGGAAGTAAAAGTATCCAATGTACTCAGCCCTACTATGAAACTAATTTATGGCTTTCATATGAAAGCTATAACCCAGTTATAACCTAAGAATATGGGGAAGGGGAAGAGAGAGGGGAGGGAGGGGGAAGGATGGGCAGAGGGAGGGTGATTGGTGGGATTACGCCTGTAGTGCATCTTACAAGGGTACATGTGAAACTTAGTAAATGTACAGTATAAATGTCTCAACACAATAACTAAGAAAGTGTCAGAAGGCTATGTTAACCAGTGTGATGAAAAATGTGTCAAACTGTTTATAAAACCAGTGTATGGTGCCCCATGATCTCATTAATGTACACAGCTATGATTTAGTATTAATTTTTAAAGAAAAGCATCACTAGAGAAAAAGAAAAAAAATAATAATAAAGGAAGAAAGAAATAATGGCTGAAAAATTCCCAAATTTGCCAAAAGATTTGAAACTGCAAGTTCAGGAGGTGGTTGAATTTCAAATAGGATAAATTTAGGCTGGGTGCAATGGCTCATGCCTGGAATCCTAGCACTCTGGGAGGCCAAGACGGATGGATTGCTTGAGCTCACAAGTTTGAGATCAGCCTGAGTAAAAGTGAGACTCTGCTGTGGCAGGCACCAGTAGTCCCAGCTACTGGGGAGGCTGAGGCAAGAAAGTTGCTTGAACCAAAGAGTTTGAGGTTGCTATGAGATATGACACCACGATCCTCTACTGAGGGCAACAAATTGAGACTGTCTCAAAAACAAACAAACAAACAAAAAAAAAAAAAACTAAAAAACAAATAGGATAAATTTAAAGAGAGACTCACACTAAGACACATTATAATCAAACTATTGAGAGAAGAAGGTAAAAAAAGAATTTTGAAAGCGGCAAAGTAACTCATTTCACTTTTGAGGCTACCATTAAAGAAAAAAAATAAAATGATTCATTACATACAAGGAATCTTAAGTAACATTATTAGCCAATTTCTCACTGAAACCTTGCAGGCTGAAAGGAAGGGAGCTGATATATTCAGAGTGCTGGAGGAGAAAAGTCAACTGAGAATTTTATATCCAGAAAAAGTATCCTTCTAAATTGATGGAAAAATTAACACATTCCAAGCTAAACTAAAAGCTGAAGAATTACATTACCCTGAGATCTGCTGTGCCAAAACTGATGAAGAGAGTTCTTCAGGTTGAAATGAAAGTGTGTTAGACAGTAATTTGATGCCTAATGAAGAAATAAAACTCTCAGATAAATATAAATACATGGGAAATTATAAAAGTTACTATAATTATAATTTTGCTTTGCAGCTCCACTTTTTATTTTCTACATGATGTAAAAGACAAGTGCATAAAAATTATTTAATCAAAATTATTTGGCACATAAAATATAAGTTGTAACAGTGATAGCATAAAAGTGGTGGAGTTGGCTCAACATGGCTCATACCTATAATCCTATCACTTTGGAAGGCCAAGGCAGGAAGATGACTTGAGGCCAGGAATTTGAGACCAGCTTGAGCAAGAGTGAGACCCTGTCTCTACAAAAAATAGAAAAATTAGCCAGATCTGGTGGCATATGCCTGTAGTCCTAACTACTCACAAGGCTAAGGCAGGAGGATCTCTTGATCCCAGGAGTTCCAGGCTGCAGTGATCTATGATGAGGCCACTGCACTCCACCCTGAGTGACAGAACAAGACACTCTGTCAAAAGAAAAAAAAAAAAAGTGACAGAGTTGCATAGAACAGAGAGTTTTTTTGTTTGGTTCAGAATTTGTTATCAATTTAAATTAGATAGTTATAGTTTTAGGATGTAATCCCTGTGGCAATCATTTAAAAAATCTAAAAAATATACATAAAAGAAAATGGAAATGGAATTAAAATGTTCTAATACAAAAAATCAACTAAACAGAAAAGAAGGCAGTAATAGAGAAAATGAAGACCAGAAAGACTACAAAGCATATAGCATAGCAAACAAATAGCAAAATGATAGAACTAAGTCACTCAGCAGTAATTATTTAATACTTTATATATAAATAAACTCTTCAATCAAAAAATAGCAATTGACAGAATGTGTTTTTTTAAAACCCCATGATCCAATTATGTATTACTACAAGAGACTTACTTGCTTTAAATCCAAAGACACGAATAGATTGAAAGTGAAAGAATAGAAAAAGAAACTGCATGAAAATAGTAACCAAAAGAGGATAGGGGTGTCTATATTAGTATCATACAAAATAGACTTTAAATTTAAAAAGGTCACAAAGAATGACATTATATATTAACATAATATATATGTTAATGACTACATTATATATATAAAGTACCATGAACAAGAATATATAATAAACATTAGTATACAAAGGAAAATACACAAAGCAAAATTTGACAAAATTGAAGGGAAAATAGACAGGTCTATAATAATATTGGAAACCTCAATACCCCAATTTCAATAATGGATAGAACAACCAAACATAAAATGAGTAGGCAAATAGAGGACTCAAGTAACACAATAAACCAACTAGACTTAACATATACACAAGACTCTTCACAATAATAGCAGAATACAAATTTTTCTCAAGTACACAAGGGACATTCTCCAGGGTAGACCATATGTGAGGTCAGAATACAAGTATCAATAGATTTTAAAATATAGTCTTTCATGGAGAACTAGTAAAGATGCCAACTTTCAATGATGCTATTTCAATGTTGTACTAGAAGTTGTAGCCAGAGATATAAGGCAAGAAAAAAAAAGCATTCAAATTAGAAAGGAAGAAATAAACTATATTTTCAGACATCCAAAATCCATAAGAAAGCTACTACAACTAAAACAAATTCAGCAAAATTTCAGGAAAAAGATCATTACATGAAAATCAGTTCTGTTTTTATATACCAACAAAGAACAATCCCAAAGGCAATTAAGAAGCAATTCTATTTATAATGGCATCTAAAATAATTAAATACTTAGGAATAAATCTAACCAAGGAGGTAAAAGACTTGCATACCAAAAAAACTACACAACATTGCTGAAAGAAATTAAAAACCTGATCTAAATACATAGAAAGGCATCCTATGTTCATGGACAGAAAGATTTAACATTATCAAGATGTCAGCACTACCTAAAGCAATCCACATGTGATTCAATGCAATCCCTATCAAGATTACAATTGCCTTTTTTCTGAAATAATGGAAAAGCTGATCTTCAAATTCATATGCAATTACAAGGAGCCCTAAATTGCTGAAACAGTCTTGAAAAAGAATCAAGGAGGATTCACACTTCTGACTTTAAAACTTATTACAAAGCTACAGTAATTAAAACATTAATGTATTGGCATAAGGCCAGACATATAGACTATTGGAATAGAATAAAACCCAGAAATTAACCCATATATTGATTGTCAACAAGGATGCCAAGACTACTCAATGAAGAAAAAAAATTTTTTTTCACCAAATAGTGTTTAAAAAAAACTGCATAGCCTATAAAAGAATGAAGTTGGATCCTTATCTTAAACCATATAAAAATTACCTCAAAATGCATTAAAGATCAAAATATAATAGCTCAAACTATAAAACTTTTAGAAGAAAATTTGGGGGAAAATCTTCATGACATTGGATTTAGCAACCATTTCATGGATTTGACATCAAAAGCACTAGCAACTAAGGGGGGAAAATCCAGATAACTTGGACTTAATCAAAATTTCAAACTTTTGTGCATCAAGGACATTATTAAGAAAATGAAAAGGTAATCTCCATAGTGGAAGAAAGTATTTGCAAATCATCTATCTGTTAAGAAATTAGTATCCATAATATATAAAGAACCCCCACAGCAAGAAAACCCAATTTTAAAAAATGGGCAAAGGATGTGAATAGACATTTCTCTTTAAAAAGCATACAAAAAATATCATCTAACCGCAGCAAGAATGGCCCATATCACAAAGTCTCAAAACTGCAGATGCTGGCATGGATGTAGAAAGAAAGGAATACTTTTATAATGCTGGTGGGACTGCAAACTAATACCACCTTTTTGGAAGGAAGTATGAAGTACCCTTAAAGAACTCAAGCTAGACCTCACATTTGATCCTGCAATCCCATTACTGGTCATCTACCCAGAAGGAAAAAAAATCCTTTTATCATAAGTACACTTGCACCAGACTGTTTACCGCAGTTCAATTTACAATTGCCAAAATGTGGAAGCAGCCTAAATGCTCACCAACTTTTCCATTTCAGAAAAAAGGCAATTGTAATCTTGATAGGGATTGCATTGAATCACATGTGGATTGCTTTAGGTAGTGCTGACATCTTGATAATGTTAAATCTTTCTGTCCATGAACATAGGATGCCTTTCTATGTATTTAGAAAGGTACAGGAATGGATTAACAAGCTGTGGTATATTTATACCATGGAATACTATTCAGCCATTTAAAAAAATGGAGACTTTACAGCCTTTGTTTTAACCTGGATAGAAGTGGAACACATTATTCCTAGCAAAGCATCACAAAAATGGAGAAGCATGAATCCTATGTACTCAATTTTGATATGAGGACAATTAATGACCTAGTACACAGTAGGGGGTTGGGAAGGAGAGAGTGGAGAGGGAGAAGGAAGGAAGTAGGTGGGGGAAAGGAAGAGCAGAGACGGAAGGAGAGAGGGGTTGGGGTCTTGATGTGTGACACTCCTTTTGGGGGCAAGATACAAGTATAAGAGGGACTTTACCTAACAAATGCAATAACCTGGTATCTTGTACCCTCAATGAATCCTCAACAATAAAATAAAAATAAAAATAATAAAATAATTTTTTAAAAAAGCATACAAAGAGGGTGTTCAGCAGCACCCTTGGGTGAAGGGCTCAACTACAACTTGAACTTTACCTGAGAATTGGAAACAATGTAACTTAAACATTTGTACCTTCATATTAATCTGAAATTTTTTTAAAAGTTTAACAATAAAAGTATATAAATAGTCAATGAGCATATGAAAAGACGTTCAACACTGTTAGCCACAGAAAAATGGAAATCAACCTGCAGTGAGATATGATTTCAAATCTACTAAGTTAGGGCAAATATTTAAACTAAAGCAGATGATAATTTAAGAAAAAACAGAAAACAACTGTTGCAAAGTATGTAGAGAATATGGAACTCTCAGGCATTACTGTTGGGAATGTAAAATAGTATAGCTACTATAGAATACAGTTTGATAGTTCCTCAAAATGCTAAATATAGAAGTACCATATGTTCAAGCAATCCCACCCTTAGGTATATATTCAAAAGAACTGAAAGGAATGCAATCATATATTTGTATATCAATGTTCATGGCAGCATTATTCATTATTCTCCCTTTCCCCAACCCCCCACTGTGTATTGCATAATTAATTGTCCTCATATCAAAATTGTCTACAATAATTGTCTATTATTGTCTGTTATTCATGATAGACAAAAGGTATAAACCAAAGTGTCCATCAACTGTTGAACTGATAAACAAAATGTGCTTATATACACAATGGAATATTATTCACTCATAGAAAGTAATGACATCAATGAAACTTGAAAACATTATTATGCTTAATGAAATAAGCCAGCCACAAAAGGCAAGTATTATGTGATTCCACTTACATCAGGTACCTAAAATAGACAAATTCATAGACAAATAAAGAAATATAGCAATTACCAGATGTTGGGGGAAAGAGAGAAGGAGGAATATTGTTTAATGGGTACAGAGTTTATATTGAGATGATAAAATTTTGAGTATATATAGTGATAGTGATAATGGTTATATAACACTGTGAATGTATTTAATGTCACTGAATTGTATACTTAAAAATGGTTAAAAAGACAAATATCGTGTGTACTTTACCACAGTAACATTTTAAATAATTGGCTGGGTGTGGTGGCTAGTGCCTGCAATCTCAGAACTTTGGGAAGAAGTGGGAGGAACACATAAGGCCAGGAGTTCAAAATCACCTGGTGCAACATAGCAAGACCTCATCTCTACAAGAAAATTTAAAAAATTAGCTTGTCTGTAATTGGGAGGTCAAGACAAAAGGATAACCTGAACTCAGGAATTTAAGGTACAGCCACAATTGTGCCACCACACTCCAGCCTGGGAAACAGAGCAAGACCTTATCTCAAAAAAATAAAAAAATAAAAAAATAAAAAATCAGTATATTCTTAGCCAAAGAGCAAAGGGATCCCTAATTTCGATTGCTTCTACAAAACTACCCTCGGGGTGTAAACTGTTATTGGTTTCAATTTCTTTCTTTCTAGAGTTTTTTAACACTTACAAATGATGTTAAAATGTATATTCTGAACATGCCTCAGTTCATCCACTTCTCCCTCCTCCCTGAAGTGCTGAAGTGTTCTAAAAGTGCATTTCAAAAAGTGAAATTTGAGGAGGGAGAAGTTGGCTGACTGGAGTCAGCTTTCAGCAGAAGCTCCCATCCAGAGGGAAAGATAATGGCCAGAAAGAACCCAATAAAGCTGATGGTCCAGAGGTGAGCTGAGAGAAAACACTGATAACTGCAGGTCATCCCTGCTGAAGCAAGCCATGACTCCAAGGAAGCAAATTTCAGGTACAAAACCTATCCCAAAGAGGATGAATGTCCATTCCCTCCCCCAAAGAGTGGTTCACTGTGTGACTTCTACAAGCGAGCAGTGAACAGAAGACCTCTTGTCTCACCCTATGGGAGAGAGTCTCTGAAGGCTGGATCTCCTTCTCCAGGGAGACCCAGCTGTAAGCCTGGGAATTCTCTTGCCTGGCATAAAAATTGAACAGATATCCTCCCTCCCATTTCGAACTCCCAGTCCATCCTTTCCCCCTCGTCTGGTGGTCTGGAAGCCCACTCCCTGCAGAGACTGGAGTATCTACAGTCCCTCACTAGGGCTGGGCATTGCAGGGGCCACAGCAACACAGATCCACTGAAACTGTGACTTGAATAGAAGGGGGGAGAGATGTGGGGGATTAGAGAAGGGGAGAATAATGAATAATGCTGCTATGAACATTGATATACAAATATATGATTGCATTCCTTTCAGTTCTTTTGAATTTATACCTAAGGGTGAGATTGCTTGAACAAATGGTACTTCTATATTTAGCATTTTGAGGAACTATCAAACTGTATTAACCCCTGGCTTGGAACAAACTCAGGTGTAACACTCTGCAGTTTCCATTGAGCACTGGAGTAGGCTTTAGCTCCCCCTACTGGCTGGTGGCAGTGTAGTGGCCTGACTGACCTTTGACTCTGGCAGGTGCAAATCCCTGGCACATTTGCTCTTCGGAGGGAACTGGGCCACAGCCCAGTGAGATACCAGTGACTGGGCATGGCAGAGGTGCAAGGTGGTGAAGGAGGCACCAGCCCCCCTGGATTAACTCTTTTTCTGGATGGGCCTTTCTGACTCCATGGAGCACCTGAATGAATCACACTTGAGCTGCCAGTGGATCCCTGCTATTGAGTTGCTGGAAACCTTTTGAACTCTCCCATTTGATCAGTGATTGTGTTGACTGGGACAATTGGTTTGGAACTCTTGACCTGGGCTGATCACCCGGGGACCCTCCAAGGTTGAGCCCTGGTTGTGTTGTAGTGGGAGGGTCTGATTCTCCTCTTCCAGTTGTTGTCCATCAGGGACAGGGTATCTTAGTTGCTTGTATTTCTCCTCAGTTGAGATTTCAGCCCAAAGCCACTGATTCAAGGGATTGGATAGAGACTAGCTGACTACAAGACAGAGCCACCTAGCCCCATCATACCAAGCAGGTCCCCAGAGTCTCAGGCTGCAGTACTAAATGGGACCTCTGTAAAGCTGTAGGGGAAAAGCCACAGTCACCAGTCCCAGGCTCTTTGGTAAAGAGCTGGTTAATTACAAATCCAAGAGCCCTCAATCCATTTTCACCTTATCAGCTTCTCTAGCCAAACTGAGAAAAATAATAAGGGGGCAGAATCAGCAGAAATTCTCTGGCAACATGTATAGTCAGTCTGAGTAGATAAACTCCCCCCCCCCAAAAAAAAAAAAAAAGACAAAGGAGACACAACAGAACATGCCATGGATAAACAAATGGCTGAGATGTCAGAAATCAAGTTCGGAATATGGATGGAAATAAGATTAATGGAATGGAAGTAAAGTTAGAATTAGAAATTCAAGGAGTAATTCAAAAGTTGTTTCAAGAAATGAATGAATTCAAAGACAAAATTTCCAAAGATTTAGACACAATGAGGCAAGAAATTGCAGCCCTCAAAGAACTGAGAAATACAGTAGAATCGCTCAGTAACAGAATGAAGCAGGCTGAAGAAAGGATCTCTGACATTGAAGACAAACTTTTTGAACACTCCCAAATACTCAAAGATGCAGAGAAGTAAAGAACAAAAATGGATCTGAGAGAGTTGTGGCACCACTCCAAAAGAGCAAACATTTGCCTTATAGGTATTCCTGAAGGAGAAGAGGATGGTTCGAAAGGCATTGATGCTCTACTCCAAGATATATTGGAGGAGAATTTCCCAAGCATGGAAAGAGATACAGAAATTCAGATAGCAGACAGTTTTAGAACCCTAGCATGACTTAATCCAAATAAAGCATCACCTAGACACATTGTAATTAACTTTACCAAAGTTAAGACAAAGGAGAAAATTCTGCAAGCAGCCACATGTAAGAAAATCATGACCTACCAGGGGAAGAATATTAGGATGACTACAGATCTCTCAGCTGAAAATTTTCAAGTCAGAAGAGGATGGTCATCAACCTTCAATCTCCTAAAATAAAACAACTTTCAGCCCAGGATCCTGTATACAGCTAAATCCTGTATTCATTTGGTATGGAAAAATCAAATACTTCACTGACATACACATGAAGAAGAAATTTTCTATAACTAAACCAGCTCTCCAAGATATTCTCAGACCCATCCTCCACAATGACCAGCACAATGCCTTACCACCAAAATAAACTCACTCAGAAACTTTTCAACAAAACCCAAGTTCCACAGTGGTGAAAGGATTAAAAATGTCCACTGGAAATTCATAAAGCTTGACACCCAAAACACTATGAGGCTTATCAATTCTCTCAATTAACGTGAATGGTTTAAATTGTCCTCTAGAGAGGCACAGGTTGGCTGACTGGATAGGTAAACTCAGACCAAATATCTGCTGCATACAGGAATCTCATCTTACCTTAAAGGATAAAAATAGACTCAAGTTAAAGGGATAGACATCTATAATTCAGGCAAATGAAACCCAGAAAAAAAGGGGTTGCAATTTTATTTGCAGATGCAATCAGTTTAAACCAACAAAGATAATGAAAAAAGGATAGCCACTTCATATTTGTCAAGGGAAACATTCAACATGAAGAGATTTCAATTATTAACATTTATGTGACCAACCAGAATGCTCCTCAGTTTATAAAGGAAACTATAACAGACATTAACAATTTGATATCTTCCTGCACCATAATAATTGGAGATTTTAACACCCCTTTGGCAGTGTTGGATAGATCCTCCAAGAATGAACTAAACAAATAATTATTGGACTTAAATTTGACCCTACAACAAATGGACTTAATAGACATCTACAGAACATTTCATCCCAATAAAACTGAATATACATTCTTCTCATCAGCCCATGGAACATCTTCAAAATTGATCACATCTTAGGTCACAAGTCTAACCTCAGCAAATTTAAAAGAATAGAAATTATTCCTTGTATTTTCTTGGACCATCATGGAATAAAAGTTGAACTCAACAACAACAAGAATCTTCATACTCAAAGACATGGAAACTAAATAATCTTATGCTGAATGATAGCTGGGTCATAGATGAGATTAAGAAGGAAATTACCAAATTTTTGAAACAAAACAACAATGAAGACATGAATTATCAGAACCTGTGGAATACTGCAAAGGCAGTCCTAAGAGGGAAATTTATAGTGTTGCAAGCTTTCCCCAAGAGAAAGGAAAGAGAGGAAGTCAATAACTTAATGGGACATCTCAAGCAACTGAAAAAAGAAGAACATTCCAACCCCAAACACAGCAGAAGAAAAAAAATAACCAAAATTAGAGCAGAAGTAAATGAAATTGAAAATAAAAGAATCATTCAAAATATCAACAAATCAAAAAGTTGGTTTTTGAAAAGATTAACAAAATTGGTGAACCTTTGGCTAACATAACCAGAAATAGAAAAGTAAAATCCCTAATATCATCACTCAGAAATGATAAAGGCGAAACAACAACAGACAACTCAGAAATTCAAAAAATCCTTAATGAATACTATAAAAAACTCTATTCTCAAAAATATGAAAATCTGGAGAAAATAGACCAATATCTGGAAGCACATCACCTTCCTAGACTCAGCCAGAAAGAATTGGAAATGTTGAACAGACCCATATCAAGTACTGAAATAGCATCAACTATATGAAATCTCCCAAAAAAGAAAAGCCCAGGACCAGATGGCTTCAGATCAGAATTCTACCAAACCTTTAAAGAGGAACTAGTACTTATATTATATAACCTTTTCCAAAACATAGAAAAAGAAGGAATACATCCCAACATATTCTATGAAGTAAATATCACCCTAATCCCTAAACCAGAAAAAGACCCAACAATGAAAGAAAATTATAGACCAATATCTTTAATGAATATAAATGCAAAATATTCAATAAGATCCTAGCAAACAGAATCCAGCAACACATCAAACAAATTATACATCATGACCAAGTTGGTTTTATCCCAGGGCCTCAAGGTTGGTTCAACATACGTAAATCTATAAATACAATACATCACATAAACAAAATAAAAAACAAAGACCATAAGATTCTCTCAATTGATGCAGAAAAATATTTTGATAATATCCAGCATCCTTTCATGGTCAGAACACTTCAGAAAATATGTATAGAAGGGATATGTCTTAAACTGATAGAGGCCATCTACAGCCTCTATTAGTTAAAAAAAAAAAAAAAAAAAAAAATTGAAAACATTTCCACTCAGATCTGGAACTAGGCAAGAATGCCCATTGTCTCCACTGCTTTTCAACATTGTAGTAGAAGTCTTAGCCATCACAATCAGGCAAGAGAAGGTGATGAAGGGTATCCAAATAGGGTCAGAGGAGATCAAACTTTCATTCTTCACAGATGATATGATTTTATACATGGAAAACCCCAGGGACTCAACTATAAAACTCTTAGAATTGATTAAGGAACACAGCAGTGTCTTGGGATACAAAATCAATACCCACAATTCAGTAGCTTTTATATACACCAACAATAGTCAAGCTGAAAAAACATTCAAGGACTCTATTCCTTTTACAATAGTACCAAAGAAGATGAAATATTTGGGAATTTACCTAACAAAGAACGTGAAAGATCTTTACAAAGAGAACTATGAAACTCTAAGAAAAGAAATAGCCGAAGATGTTAACAGATGGAAAAACATACCATGCTCATTGCTGGGAAGAATCAACATTGTTAAAATGTCCA
The DNA here is from genome assembly GCA_963574355.1 of Loris lydekkerianus. Taxonomy (NCBI): domain Eukaryota; kingdom Metazoa; phylum Chordata; class Mammalia; order Primates; family Lorisidae; genus Loris; species Loris lydekkerianus. Next base: position 11,483 of record CAUYPK010010098.1, read on the forward strand.
TAGTACCCAAAGCAATATACAGATTTAATGCAATCCCTATTAAAGCACCACTGTCATACATTAAAGATCTGGAAAAACTAGTACTTTATTTTATATAAAATCAGAAAAAGCCTCAAGTAGCCAAGACATTACTCAGAAACAAAAACAAATCAGAAGGAATCACACTACCAGACTTCAGGCTATACTATAAATCTATAATGATCAAAACAGCATGGTACTGGCACAGAAATAGGTAGATGTATGGAACACAACAGAGAACCAAGAGATGAACCCAGCCACTTATCATAATTTGATCTTTGATAAGCCCATCAAAAACATAAATTGGGGGGAAGAATCCCTATTTAACAAATGGTGCAGGGTGAATTGGCTGGCGACTTGTAGAAGACTGAAACTGAGCCCACACCTTTCACCATTAACAAAAATTGATTCTCACTGGATAAAAGATTTACACTTAAGACATGAAACTATAAAGATACTAGGAGAGAGTGCAGGGGAAATACTTGAAGAAATTGGCCTAGGAGAATAATTTATGAGGAGGGCCCCCCAGTCAATTGAAGCAACACCAAAAATATATTACTGGGATCTGATCAAACCAAAAAGCTTCTGCACAGCCAAGAACATAGTAAGTAAAGCAAGCAGAAAGCCCTCAGAATGGGAGAAGATATTTGCAGGTTATGTTTCTGACAAAGGTTTGAAACCAGAATCCACAGAGAACTCAAACTTATTAAAAAGAACAAGTGGTCCCATTTCATTGTGGGCAAGAGACATGAACAGAAACTTCTCTGAAGACAGGCGCATGGCCTCCAGACACATGAAAAAATTCTCATCATGTTTAATCATCAGAGAAATGCAAATCAAAACCACTTTGAAATATCATTTAACTCTAGTAAGAGTAGCCCACATAACAAAATCCCATAACTACACACGTTGGTGTGGATGTGGAGAAAAGGGAACACTTCTTCACTGCTGGTGGGAATGCAAGCTAATACATTCCTTTTGGAAAGAAGTTTGGAGAACACTTAGGGAACTAAAAGTAGGCGTACTGTTCAATCCTGCAATTCTTCTACTAGGTATATATCCAGAAGACCAAAAATCATTTTACAACAAGATATTTGAACAAGAATATTTATTGTAGCCCAATTTATAATCACCAAATCATGGAAGCGGCCCAAGTGCCCATAAACCCATGAATTGATTAACAAATTGTGGTGTACCATGGAATATTACACAGCCTTAAAAAAAGACGGAGACTTTATCTCTTTTATGTTTACATGAATGGAGCTAGAACATAGTCTTCTTAGTAAAGAATCTCAAGAATGGAAGAAAAAGTATACAATATACTCAGTACTATTATGAAACCAATATATAATCACCCACTATTTCATATGAAAGATAAATCACAACTATAGTCCAGGATGAAAGAGGGAAGAGGAGGGGGGAACGGTGGGTGAAGGGAGGGTAATTGGTGGGACCTCACCTATGGTGTATATTGTAAGGGTACATGTCAAATCTATTAAGAGTAGAGTATAAATGCCTTAACATAATAATTAAGTAACTGAGGTGAAGACTATGTTAACCAGTTTTATGTAAGCATTCCAAATTGTATATAAAATCAGGACATTGTACCACATAAATACATTAATGTATAGCTATAATTTAATAAAAAAAAATTTAAAAACCCAAAAAGTGAAATTTCTGAATCATTTGATATTTACACATATTTTAAAAATATTTGGCAAAACAGTATTTTTTTTTTGGCAGTTTTTTGGTTGGGGCCAGGTTTGAACCCGCCACCTCTAGTATAGGGGCTGGTGCCCTACTCCTTGAGCCACAGGTGCCACCCTTTGGCAAAACAGTTTTCAAAAATGACGCCAATTTACATTACCACATACTTTACAATTTATACTCCAAAGAATGCCAATACAGCCATTATTTGATTTTGTTTAAGTTTGCCAATGTGATAGACAAAATTTCTATATTATTCCCTAAATGTTCATTTTCCCTAATTACTTCACCAGTGGTGGTATTGAGCATCTTTTCATGTTTATCCTTCTGTGAACTGCCTGTTTATAAATTTGCCTTTCTTTTAAGTTGTATGTCAATTGAATCCTCCAGGAAGCAGATAGTAAGACAGAGCTAGGAGTGAAAGGGATTATTAAAGAGTAACACATAGGCAAAAGAAAGGCAAAAAGCAGGATTTAAAACAATCGATGAGCATTTCTGTACTGTTGTTTATTTTCATGGATTTGTATGATTATGATATACTTTAAAATTTTTCATTTGACAATAATTTGTATTCATTCCTTCATTTCATTCATTTTCCCATTCTCTTATTCCACCTCAGGGTTGTGTGTAGCAGGACACCATTTTGGAAGTTCATGGCATAAGGCAGGAACCACCCTGGACAGGACTCCATTCTACCACAGGGCACACACCCACACCCACCCACAAACACGGACCTTTAGACATGCCAATTAATGTAACATGCATATCTTTAGGATATGGGAGTAAATCATAGATAACCAACTTAGGGAGAACATGCAAATTCCACATAGACAGTGGTTCCAAATAAGCATTGATTTTTTTTCTCATCAACATTATAACAAAATGACATCAAACAAAACATTCTAGGCCTTGCTGTACTTTGATATATGATGCATACAGCAATATGGATGAATTGCATGATCTATATGCTAAGTGAGCATATTCAGACAAAAAAAATAACATTCCATACTGTTCCATTTATATGATATTCTGGAAAAGGCCACTTTATTAAGGGCAGGAGACTGATCAGTAGTTGTCAAAAGCTGGAAATGGGGAAATTAATTGCTAAAGGTCACAAGGAACTTTCTGGGGTGATAGAAATGTGTATGATCGTGGTGGTGGTTATACAACTGTATACATTTGTCAAAATTCATAAAATCGTACACTCAAAATAGTGAATTTATTGTATGTAGATATCTTTAAAAGCTGATTTAAATAGAAGAGATATTCTTTATCAAAATTACAGGTGCAGGCTCGGCACCCATAGCTCAGTGGTTGGGGCACCAGCCACATACAACAGGACTGATAGGTTCAAACCCAGCCCAGGACTTCTAAACAACGACAACTGCAACCCAAAATAGCCAGGCATTGTGGCAGGCACCTGAGAGGCTGAGGCCAAAGAATTGCTAAAGCCCAAGAGTTTGAGGTTGCTGTGAGCTGTGATGCTACAGCACTCTACTGAGGGCTACATAATGAGACTCTGCCTAAAAAAAAAAAAAAAAAAAAAAAAAAAAAAAAAAAAAAAATTACAGGTGCACATATCCTTGGGCCAAACAATTCAAATTTCAAGAAACTACTCTATGGATATACCTGCATATGTAAAAACATATGTCCAAGTATATTATGGCATTGCTTGTGATGCCTCACTAAAAGAGAACTGAGAGAGAGTAGGGATGAGAAACTCTTTTTGTACTTTCGGATTTTGAAACATATGCATTATTACTAAGTTTAAAAACCAAAATATCAAGTATTTTCTAGGTGGTTGCCATGGTCTCGGCAAGAGAGATAATGATGGCCTGGTCAAGAGTGTCCTCATCTCAGGGCAGCTGCTTATTTATCTCATGGCATCAAGTGATTCATTTTCCCACTCATCTCCACATCTGTGAAATGCTTCCTCATTCCTACAGCCTTCTCACTTCAAAATACCAGGGCACTGTAGATAGGCCTCTTTTCTAAGACTTTGTACTCTTTGCTCTGCACTGTTGGTAAAGAACACCCAAGGGCGGGAAGGATGTTACTTATGTGTGCCTGGAATGCTATTTGACTAAGTAGCCACCAGACGGCAGCAAGTTTCTGTTTCCAGGAGGCCTGAGGTAGTAGATTTGTCCATTATGGACTGCAAAAGCCACATAACAACATGCACTTGAAATGTGGCTAGTTCTAATTAAGATTGTTTTCCACGTGAAACACACAAGGGACTTTGAAGACTTAGTTTGAAAATAACAAAATATTTCACTTATAACTTTTAATATTATTACACGTTGAAACAATATTTTGGATATATAGGTTGAATAACACTTATCAAAAATACTTGGGACCAGATGTGTTTCAGATTTTGGACTTTTTAAAAATTTAGCATATTTGCTACACATTTTACTAACTGGTTGAGTATACCCAATATAAAAATCTGAAATTCCAAATGTTCCAATGAACATTTTCTTTGTGATCTTTGAGCATTTTGGATTTGGATTTTTAGATTAAGGTTGCTCAGCTTGTATTTGGTTAAATAATATATATTAAAATTATTTTTAATTGATTTCTTTTTACTCTTTTTAACGTGACTACCAGAAAATTTACTTATACATGTGACTCACGTATTATCTCTATCGTACAATGCTGCACTTAGACTCTCTGTAGAACCTCCTAGCAGAATCATCACAGAGCCAAGGAGATGATATTCCTGCTTCTACTCCCAAATAAATAGGCACACAGCATGTGAATGTCACAGAACTACTTCACCATCACAGTATAGCCAGTGCCAGGGAAACAGGTCACATCAAGCCCTGCCAATGACCATCCTGAATGCTCCTTCCCCACCCCATTCCCCAAGTGGGTCTTATAAGAATTCATGTGTGCGAGGGCGGAGCATGATGGCGGACAGGACGGACATGTAGCTCACCTCTCCCGAGCCATCAGGAGAGATGAAGGGGTGTCTGGACTTTCCCGGACTGTGGATTATTGGTGTGAGACACTCAGCTGGAGACGCGCAGCGAGGTGGCGAACTGCTATATCTGGGAGGTAATTTGGAACCACAGACTGCCGTGGAGATTCTTCCTGCCTGGCCGAGCAGCCAGCAGGCCCCTCCCTTTCAGAGGGCAGCAGCTTACAATGCTGATAAAATCAAATTAACAGATATTTAATCCTGATCTGAGAGGTCATCCGAAAGGAGAACCGCTCAAAACCACGGGGAACTGGGCAATCTGCTGGACAGTGGAAGGGAGCGCGCCAGGGAAACAGACTTTTGAACTAAGGGCGGGCGCCCTCCCCCAGACCAGCAGGGATTGAGTGGAACCACAACATTCCTGCTGGGGAAGGCTGGAGGGGGTTGGCGGTTCAGGCTG
>CAUYPK010010099.1:0-19147 GCA_963574355.1 Loris lydekkerianus
ATGGTGGAGCTTATGGAAATGAAGGAAACAATCAGGGAATGTAAAGCTGTAGTCAAAATTATCAAAAATAGTTTAGAATATGGTTAAAAAAGCTCAGAGGTAGAAGATAAAGTTTTGAGTTAGCCCAGAGAGTTGATGAGACAGAAAAGAAGAGAGAGAAAGCATAAAATGTGCTTGGAGAACTACAATACTCCAGGAAGTATTCAAATATATGAATAATAGTGATTCCTAAAGTGTAAGAAGATTGTCCCAAAGGAATGGAAGCCCTTCAGGAGACTATCATAAGGCAAAACTTCCCAAGTTTCACTAAAGACCCTGACACACCCCTTTTAGATGCATATCAAACCCTGCGTAATCTCAACTCTAATAGAGCCTCTCCAAGACACACTGTAATGGACCTGTCCGAAGTCAAGATGAAAAAAATTCTTCAAGCATCCAGTAGTAAGCACCAATTGATCGAATTAGAATTCCGAGGAGTAACCCAAAAGATGGCTCAAAAATTCAATGAATTCTATACCTATTTTCTTAAGTGTTCTGATCAAGAGAAGATGCTGGATATTGTCAAAAGCTTTTTCTGCATCAATTGAGAGAATCATATGGTCCTTGTTTATTAATTTGTCTATGTGATGTATTATATTTATGAATTTATGTATATTGAACCATCGTTGGGACCCTGGGGTGAAACACACCTGGTCATGGTGTATAATTTGTTTGATGTGTTATTGGAATCTGTTCCTGGGATCTTATTGAATATTTTTGCATCAATATTCATTAGAGATATTGGTCTCTAATTTTCTTTTCTTGTTGGGTCTTTTTCTTGTTTGGATATCAGGGTGATATTTGCTTTGTAGAATATATTGGAAAGTATTCCTTCTTTTAGTATGTTTTGGAAAAGATTAAGTAATATAGGTACTAGTTCCTCCTTAAAGGTTTGGTAGAATTCTGAGGTAAAGTCATCTGGTCCTGGTATTTTCTTTTAGGGTTGATTTCTCATACTTTATTCTACTTCAGAGCTTGTTCTAGGCTTGTTCAACATTTCCACTTCTTTCTGGTTAAGTCTAGAAGGGTGGCATATTTCCAAGTATTAATCTCATCTATGACCCAGCTATCGTTCAGCATGAAGTTATTTAGTTTCCATGTTTTTGTATGCATGTGGAGGACATTCCTGTTGTTAGTGAGTTCAACATTTATTCTGTTGTGGTCCAAGAAAATACGAGGAATGCTTTCTATTCTTTTAAATTTGCTGAGGTTAGACTTGTGACTTAAGATATGATCAATTTTGGAGGATGATCCATGGGCTGATTAGAAGAATGTGTATTTGGTTTTGTTAGGATGAAATGTTCTATAGATGTCTATTAGATGCAAATGTTGAAAGGTTAAGTTTAATTCTAAAATTCCTTTGCTTAGCTTCTTAACACTGCCAGAGGAGTATTAAAGTCTCCAACAATTATGGTGCTGGGGGAAATCAAGTTGCTCATGTCAGTTAGAGTTTCTCTTATAAATTGAGGCACATTCTGGTTGGGTGCATAAATGTTGATAATTGAAATCTCATCATGTTGAGTGTTGCCCTTAACAAATAAGAAGTGACCATCATTATCTTTTCTTACTTTAAAGCCTATTGTATCTGTGAATAAAATTGCAACACCTGCTTTTTTCTGATTTCCATTTGCCTAAATTATAGATGACCATCTCTTCACCCTGAATGTATGTTTATCTTTTAAGGTAAGGTGAGATTCTGCAATGCAGCAGATGTCTGACCTGAGTTTTTGTATCCAGTCAGCCAACTTGTGTCTCTTTAGAGGGTAATTTAAGCCATTCACATTAATTGAGAGTTATGATAAGCCAGATAGAGTTTTGGGTATCAAACTTTTTGAAAGTTCAGTGGACATTTTTAATTTTTTCACCATTATGGAAGTTGGAATTTGATCAAACATTTCTGAGGGAGTTTACTTTGGTAATAGAGGATTGTGTTGTTCATTATGAAGGATAGATCTGAGGATATCCTGAAGAGCTGGTTTAGTTATGGCAAATTTCTTCAACATGTGAATGTCATTACAATATTCAATTTCTTCATCATAGATGAAACTCAGTTTAGCTGGATACAGGATCCTAGGTTGAAAGTTATTTTACTTAAAGAGATTAAAGGTTGATGACCACCATTTTCTGGCTTGAAAGATTTCAGCTGAGAGATCTACAGGCATTCTAATGTTCTTTCCCTTGTATGTTATGATTTTCTTACATCATACAGCTTGAAGAATTTTCTCCTTCATATTAACTTTAGTGAAGTTAATTATAATATGTCTATGAGAATTTTTATTTGAGTTGAGTCATGCAGGTTTTCTAAAACTGTCTGCTATCTGAATTTCAGAATCTCTTGGCATGTCTGGAAAGTTCTCTTTAATTATTTCATGAAGCAAAGCATCAGTATCCTTCACAGCAACCTCATCACTTTCAGGTATTCCTATAAGTAGAATATTAGATCTCTTTGAATTATCCCAGAGCTCTCTGAGAGAATGATTTGTTTTTGTTCTCCACTTTTGTTCCTCTTTGAGCATTTGGGAGTGTTCAAAAACTTTGTCTTCAATGTCAGAGATCCTTTCTTCTGCTCCATTCTGTTACTGAGGGATTCTACTGTATTTTTTAGATCTTTGACAGCTACAACATCTTGCTTCCATATGTCAAAATCTTTGGTCATTTTTTCTTTAAATTCATTGCATTCTTGAGACATCTTTTGAATTTGTGCTTTGAATTCTAATTCCATCCTCACCTCCCTTCTGTTGATCTTATTTGCTATCCAAACTCTGAACTCAATTTCTGACATCTCAGCCATTTGTTTGCAAATGGAATCTTTTTTCTTTTTTTTTTTGAAATCTGAATAAAATATGGACTTTACTTAATAATAACATATGCATATTGGTGGATTATTAGTGTACCAGATTAACAGGGGAAACTGAATGTGAAGTATATAAAAACTGTATTACCTTTGCAACATTTCTATGTAAATGTAAATGTAAACATTCTAAAATAACAATTTTACTAAAAAGTAAAAAAAAATCTAATAAAATGGCATTTTAAGAGGAGCTTCTGTTGGTGGCTGCTTCCAGTCAGCCATCTTTCCCCCTCCTCCAAGTCTCCATCTTTTTTAAGGCTGCATAATATTTCATGGTATACATATACCACAATTGGTTAATCCATTCATGGGTTGATGGGCACTTGGGCTATTTCCATTACTTTTAAGCATTTTTGTTGTTGTTGTTTATTTGTGTGGGGTTTTTTTTTGTTTGTTTGTTTGTTTGTTTTTGCCATATGGAGTCAATTACAGCCCATCCAACTCTTTGCCTATTTTGAGGAAACACTACATAGGGTCCCAAGCATAGAGACTAATATTACATCTCCATTTTTTTCTCTATTCTTATTTCCCACAATCATCCTTAACTTCAGAAACAGGGAAAATATTGTGGCCACTGGGCCCACTCACTGGCCCTAAGGGAGGGGCTTGTATATGTCATAAGGCCATTGAGCAATGCAAAGGGAGGAAGGATGTAAAGTCTTGAGGTCTGATCACATCCTAGCTACTGATTTTGAGAAAATCTGGATGAATTAAAAAATAATGAGAAACTACCCCAAATTTCCCATCCTCTGCCCCAGCCTCCACCTTGTCATGTTCCTTCACATTGTTCCCCAACACACTTTCCCACCATTTGCCCTAAGCATCCCAGCCCTCAACTTCCTCCCCTGAAACCTGCATCTTCTTTCATTCACCTTTCCACCACTTTCCCCTCTATCTAATGCCCCCATGTCCTACAACCCTGCCCAGAGGGTCTACAAGCCAAACAACGCCTCTGTCCTTCCCTGACAGGCACTCTGCCTCCTCTTGACTACCTGCCTCCCTCTTTCTGCTACTCCCCTGCCCATATCCCTACCCTTCCTCCAAGATGTCACTCCTAGGCTCCTGGATAGAGTCCCAAGTGACCAATCACGTCACCCCAGGCCAGACATGTCAAGTCCTAAGTCTCCTGCTGTAGATATGGAGTCCCTAGGACTGGGGAAATTTGGAGCCACCAGGAATCCCCAGTACTATGGATTACCAGCCTAACTTGGTGGGCCTAAGATAGGCAAGGTAAAGAAAACCAACCCTCACCCTTGGTGAGTAACAGGCCCCCTTGGCCATCCCCAGCTCCTGTGTATCTTACTCCTCTGTGCTTCTACCTCCACCCCTGTGATAATCCTCTTCAGATGGCCAGGGATGTCTTTAACAATTTCTTTTTCTAGGCAATCTAGTTCATTCCTGTCCTGCCTCCTCAGCCAGCCTGCATGAGTCCCTGCACGTGAGACTTGGCCCCTCCATGGAACATGGTCTGTGACCACAAGCAGACTGTGAGACCACTGGCAGAGAAGGTAGAGGAGAGTGAGGATCAGAAAGGGTTCTACCTGTTTTCAAGGATAACAGGGACTGGAGTAATATGAGTCAGGAGAGGGTGGTCCCTGAGCTCTCACACACAGGGGTCAGAGCTTTCTACATATAGATGGGAACTCAGGATAGTTTTCCTTTAGACTTTTAGTCTGATCCCTCCCAGACTGTGTTTGTTTTCACTCTAGCATTCTAGAACTATGTCAGGGACTCTCTGCTCTTGAGAAAAGTCTCCTGCAGAAACGGGACAGTGACCTCCATTGTACAGTCATCAAAGCTCTGAAGGTTGAGTCCCTGATTCAGTCACCTGCTCCTAACCCAGTTTGGAAAGGAAGTAGAGTGTCCAAAGCAAGAACATGGCCACATCCCAGCCAGATGAGAGCAGCAGAGAACAGAATTTTTTTTAAGTACTTTCCTGAAAATGATAGCCACATTCATATTCTCTCTCTCTCTCTCTCTCTCTCTCTCTCTCTCTCTCAATATTCTAAGAGATATTTTTAGGGAATTGGCATCTGATTATAATTAGTATGGAAATGCAAAGGGACAAGAATATCAAGATTCTCCTAAGAGGAAATCCTTTTTTACCAGGTGTCAAAACTTAATACACAAATAATTAATATACTGTAGTGCTCCTGTAGGCTATAGAGATGAAGTTTTACATAGTCCACCTAAAGTAAACAGTGTAAGGGTGTTGAGCATGCCCTCTAAGTGTAGGGCTCAACTGCAACTTGAACTTTACCTTAGAAGAGAAAATAATGAAAATGTGTACCCTCATATTAATTTGAAAAAAAAGTTAAAAACGAAGTTACAAGAACAAAATGGAAAATGAAATAGCATTCAGAAACAGACTCACACACACACACACACACACACAAAGAAATAAAGAGACACATATGTGGCCACTTTCTCTAAGACAAATGTAGCAGAGCAGAACTGTGGACGTAAGACCGTCTCTTCAATAAATTGGTGCTGAGTCAGCTGGATACTTATTTGAAAAATAAATTAAGCTGTATTCCTACTTCACACTATGCTCAAAAATAAATTTCAGTAAAACACAGATGTATATCAGAAAGGGTAGAATGAAGAAATCTATGATTGCTGTGCTCATGTACTGCTGAGGAGCACTTCATGTGTGCTATGAACTGTGAAGTTTGTACTAGATTTAAAACAGTGTGGAAAATAGTGTACATTCACTCAATATTTTTATACTGAGTCTTTGAAATGATAATAATTTGGGTATATTGAGTTCAGTCAAACACCGTTAAAGGCAGTTTCCCCCAAGTCATTGTTCCTGTTTAATGTACATCTGCTTTACAATAGCAGAGGTTTCCAAGTCCTTCCCAATCTTTTTTAGGAAATGGATTGATGAAACTGAGGTCCATAATATGACCATGACCTCTTTGATCTGAACCTTCAGGCCAGTCTCCTCCTGGTGTGTCCTGGGAAAGGTCGAGTAACTGGCTGGGTCCCAGGTGAGTGGAACACCAGAAGGGGGCCGGGCAGGAAATAAAGCCCTCAGAGGTGGGAAGAGGGTGTATAAATCCAGGAAGGAGATTGGGGGCATCCAGGTGGTCTAATGCAGCAGGATCTAATGCAGAGACACTGTTGCCTGGAGACTGTATGGGACGCTGTTGCCTGGAAATCTCATAGGACGCTGTTGCCTGGAAGACTGCGTGTGATGCTGTTGCCATGGAGACTCAGGAAGCCAGCAGCAGACCAGCCACCTGAAGGCACAGAGAGAAGCCAGTCAGAACTTGCAGCGCCAAGGTCATGGCAGGACGCCAGAAGGAGAAAGAGGCCCCAGATGAGGTCCGCCAGAACCAGATCTTGCGGGAAGTCTATGTCAAAGAGCGTGACACCCAGAAACTCTACATGCAGTATCACGTGAATCCCTTCAGCAAGGGTGAGGAGTGGCGGGATGGGGAGGGCAAGAGCTGGAGAGTGCCGCTAATAGGAACGCTGAGGGTTGTGAGCTAGAGTGCGTGTCCCAGGGAAGGAGAAGAGCTTCTCTCACACTGTCCCCCTAGACCTCAGATTTAGGAATAAGGAAGGGGATTACCTGCTTTACATTAGACATATTAAGTATATTAGAATGCATCCGCATTGCGATGTGTATATTCATTACAGCAAAGGAAGTTAAAACAGCTTTTTACCATTTGGTTAGGTTTTTTTTAGTGGGGTAAAGATTTATTTTCACAATTTACATATGGTCTAAGAAGTTCAGGACAGGTGACTCTAGGACCATAGTGCTCCCGGGATCAAACAATGCTTCCCTCCACTCTTGTCACTGCACACTCTTTGAGGGTTTTATCTGTGCCTGCCACATCAACTTCTCTTAATGCTACTCAGCCTCAGATGGAGCTTTGGACCCTCACCTGCAATACCCTCCTGGTTGCTTTCCCTGCACCACCCCCAAGATCCTCAAACCCAGCCGGTGGAAAGCTGGGCTGATCTGCACATTCTACCCGACTCAGCACCACTCCAGAATATCCTGTCTCAGTTAGAGGCACCACAGTCGTTCATCCTCTGAAACTCAAAGTCTGGTAATTATCCTCAACCACTCCTCCGTGTAATTAGGCACAAGTTCTGTTACTTTTTCATATTACTCTCTCCTGACCCTCTTGCTCCTACCTCAGTGAAAGACACCTTCATGCACATGGAGGCATCTCCCTCTCAGCTCACATGATTTTTCCCCTAAGTAGCACCTCAGCAAGCCTCTCTCCCCACCCTCACTGGGGAAGCCTCAGCAGGGTCCTAGGGACTGTTGCCTGGTTTGACTGATGGGCTCCCAACTATCCTCCTGTCCTTCAAGCTGGGCCCCATATCTCCCCTACTGCACCACTGCCAACTAGGGCTATGCTGAAGAACAACTGGAGCAGTTCACACCCACCGTAACATCTTCAGTGGCTACATTTTCTGAGATAAAGTTTCAGGGGTCCTCAAACTATGGCCCGTGGGCCACATGTGGCAATGTGATTGTATTTGTTCCAGTTTTGTTTTTACACTTTAAAATAAGATATGTGCAGTGTGCATAGGAATTTTTTCATAGCTTTTTTTTTTTTTTTTAAACTATAGTCTGGCCCTCCAACAGTCCGAGGGACAGTGAACTGGCACCCTGTTTAAAAAGTTTGAGGACCCCTGGATGAGGTCCCTACCCAGGTGAATTCCATCATCCTCCCCTTCCCCACACCTGTGGGGAAGGATTTCGGGGCCTACTGTGGACCAGTAACTGCTTAAGGATCCCACACAGGCTTCTTTCTTCACTGCCATTTCAAAATAAATCGATTTTTGAAATACACCTTGCCATTTCCTCCAGTTTACTGAAGGAAATGTTGTTCCTTATTCCTGAACTTATTCCCCAACTCCTGTGCCTAATTACAGTCTGATGACATCAGATGAGGCATATAGAGCAAATGTGGTGTCTTCACGTTAGTCTTTACTAACGTTCTTTTACTCTGGAACTCTTAATAATGCATTGTAGAAACAAATTAGCATCCAATTGTATTCAAACGTGTTCTATCTTAGCTTAAAGAATCCTTTCAGGAAACATCAAGGTGTTCTAGAGAAAGTGCTCTCTGTCTCCCAGCTCAATTCTTTTAGGCACATGCCCATTGAGGTAAAGTGAGAAAATAGTACAACTGTACTATTGTTTATTTTTATCTACTTCTCTGTCTTGCTTACAGAGGAGAGAAATTATGCTCTCCTAATATACTGAAAATAGACACTACGTAAATATACATCAGTCAGGAGTGCATGCTGCAAAACTATTTCGATGCTAGGAATTTGGATAATCAGTTTGGACTCCACTCGTTTCTACTACTCTCTGCTCATTTCCTACCACTCTCCACCTAGCTCCCTCCACGGGACCACTCAGGCCTTCTTGATGTTTCTAAAACTCTCCAACCTCACATTGTGTTCTCACACAGTGCACTCCCCTTGTCAGGACTCTGTTCAAGTGTAATCTCCCTAGACATGCACACAAACACACACACACATCAAAGCTCTAACCACTTATCATGCTTTCCTGTTCTCCATCTCACTTAAGTCACCAGATGCCATGTCTGTTTATCATCTGTCACCACAAATAGAATGAAGATCAGGGAACACAGGAAGGTTTTTTGTCCTGCTTACAGCCTCCTCTCCTGTGCATGTGTAATTCTGAGCTAAGTGGTGAGTGTCAATTCTGCTCCACTGTGATCACAGAACCTCCTAAGAAGGACTCACTGACTGGGCAACTTCTGTTGGCTGCCTGGCATGCTTACCTTCCCTCTACATGAGGCCTGTTCCAGAGAGCATCTGTCAATATGGAACATGGTATGTATCTGTGCTGCAATCAGAATTGTAGCCATGACCCAGGTGTGGCAGTTACACAACTGAAACGTGCCAACTAGTGAGACTAAGGCAAAGAATAGTTCATTGTATTTTATTTTATATATTCAAATTCACATATTCACATTCAGCTGGTAGCCAACATAGTAGACAGTGCTACTCTATATTCTGGGGTCCTAAGGGTGTCACTCAAATTTGCTTCCTGGCACAAATCACAATGCCTGCTGTGTATCAGATGCTTAGTAAGTGTCGAATGGATGACCAGCAAAAGTCCTAGAGAAGACAGGGAGTTTGTGTTTTAACATAAACCTGTGATGCTGTTTTTCTCTAGTTCACCTGATCACCAGAAAGCCCATGTCCTGGCATGATAACCTGGAGGAACCTGAAGATGGTAAGTTCTAGGGTTTCAGAATGACATTGAGATATACCACAGAGAGGCAGATTGGCCTCTGTTGCCACTCTCAAAGCAAATGTATGGGATGCCATGTGGTAACTTGGAGTAACAAGAAATGTAACAGATGATGGGTGAACATCAGGCAGAAGGACTGGCCATTGCATTATGTTAGAAATATGCCCAACTAATGGCCTCACTGCTTAGTCACCTCCTTTCTCTTCATGATCACTCATCTTCCTGAGGTAGATGTGTTCCCCCACTTTGCAGTTGAGAAAATTGAGGCCCAGAGAAATGAGGCCACCTGACAGGCTAGGAGTAAAGCCAACTCCAAAGTCCACGTTCATCTCATTGTGCAGCTGCCTCTCTCTCTAGAGACTTGTAGGGATGAAGAGTTGTGGAGCTGCAGATATATCTGGTGTCAGCAACCACACTCATTTCAGTAAAGGAGGAGGGCACCTCCCTGCTCCCCACCTTCCCTCTCATTCTCTCTGTTGGACTCCACTATCTATACTCACTCATGCCCTGGGGCCTTTGCTCTCACTGCCTATTTTCTGCTTTTCCTCTTTCCTTCCCAGGCCTGAATCTGCAGTAGCTATTCTTCCTTCTCAAGCTTTTGCCCATAACTTCCTTCATGGCATATGTCTCTGCCTGCCACCATCAGGTCTGTTTGTGACACTGGATGTTGTGTCCTCTGCCCCCATCCAGACTATGAAGAGCAGAGGCTACATCTGCCTCACTCAGTCCTCCCTCCAGGACCCAGAACAGTGTCTGGCACAGCATCAGAGTTTTCCCCAGAGTGACTGAAAGCCAAGCAGAGGGACCAAATACCCTTGTGTCTGGGCCTTGGAAAGCCTCTGAGGCTGGATGCTGTGCCCTGAGGAATGATGCAGCCATAGTAAAGGGAACAGGGATACCAACTTGTCCCAGATCCTGAGTCCCTCATAACTCTGACCTCATCTCGCAGCCAGGTTTCTACATCTCATTCACCATGCTTCCCATGGACCAAGGATGAAATACCCAGAAACACAGACTGAAAATCAGGAGTATGGTTGGAACTCCAAGCCCTTGGTAAGCATGGCTCCTGTACTCAGTAAACACCAAAGCTCAGGGGCAGCATAGGTGATGGCCAAGAAAACAGAGTTGGGAGACAGACATACCTGGCTTTCAGTTCTGCCTGCCACTTGCTAGCTGTGGGTCCCTGGGAAGTTTCTAAGCTCTTGTATGATTGTGCTGTCTCACAGAGGAGGTAGTACAGCACCTAACTTCTTCAGTGATGCTTATATTAAGACAGGGGGTATCTGTGCAGTGCTCAGAGCAGAGCCTGGCACAGAGGGAACACCGTGCACATGTTACTTAAATAAAGGCAGCTGATGGCAGATGCCTGAGTCTGCTCCTCCCGTGAACAGCAGGGTGGGCTTGGCACATGATTTACATCTGTGAGTTCTGCTCTCTCATCTATAATAGAATCCCAGAAACAGTGCTTTCCTTGTCTCATTGGAAAGATACAGCCAGCCTCAAGGGCTCCCTGGAAATGGAGTCTTTAGCACTGAAACATGCTAAGTATGAAAGGGCTTCTGTTATAAGGAAAAAGCAGAAATCATGGAATGCAACTTGAAGATATTTCTACCACCACTTACAACCTGTATAGAATTTGCTCCAGGAGAGAACATTTGTCAGGAGAGGAGGAGGGTTGTAAAGGAAGAAAGGTCCAGGTGAAGGCAGAAATCACCCCCAGTTACATGATTAAGCAACTTAGAACACTAGCCCAAAGTACACCTAAATTCTTTATTTCCCTAAAGACCTGAATCATGAGAGTGCCACATATTGATGTAGACCTGGCATGCCAGCTCACTGGGACAGGAAGTTACCTACAGCTGGCCCTGCCTGGCCTATCATGCTCAAACTTCCATAGGCTTTGCAGATTACTCACTGCAGTGCCCCCAACTCATTTGTCATTCTGGAGTTACAAAGGCTCTGCAAATACTCCATGTTCTCCATCACTGTAAACCTGGGCCATGTTCTCAGATGTGCTGCTAGCATATTAAGAAATCACAAAATCCAGAGCAACAGCTCAGGTGTTGTGTAGCCTTCAGTGGTAATGAAGCTGGAGTCTTAGGGTGATGCTATTAGGGGCAGAAGAGGCTTGATCAGCCTGAAGCAGGGTTCCCAGCCACCTGACAATACTTCAACCTGGACAGACACAACAACTGCCACTTCAATGCTGGTATAGGGGAAACCACAGTCAATGAGCATCTCTCAACCTCTTGTCTGCTAGTGACAGATACAGTTAATTGCACAGCATAGATTGTTCAAGATTTATGTCAGTGCTCACTTGTACTATGTGACCCTTCTACACACTCAGTCATTCTTTCCACAAATATGTACTGGATGCCTAGTGAGGACTAGGTGCCATGCCAGGTGCTGGGAACTCACTTGGAAAACCCAGTCCTCCTCTCACAAAGATCACCATCCAGTAAAGGAACAAGCCCCCAGTGGAGCCTCTAGTTTGGGCTGTGGGATAGGAAGTCTAGCCACCTAGCTGAGCTCTTCTCCTTCAGACTCACAATCCTGTTCATGTGAATGCTGCCAGCTCTGTTTTCCAGCACAGACACAAATTCCCAGAGTGGGGCCTGTTTTAGTCCAAGTCCATTGTCTTCAAACAGAGTTCTTCTCACTTTCCCACATGATTTTTCTGATCCTGCATCATCCTCTCTAGGTCAACCCAGAACGCCAGGACCACAGGCTGAACCACTTCCAGGTCTATAAGGACATCACTCTGTACAAGGCTAAAATGTGGAGCCTCGGAGAAGATGACTGCCACAAGTAGTCTCCCAGAAGTCCTTTCTATCCCCATATTTGATGCTCAAAGTGTGCACTGCCCAGAGTAATAAATATCTTTAAAGCACAGTCTAACGTATTCTAAATGTCATGCTCACACCCTCCTAGGCTTTGAAGATCATATGCTGCATGAGCCCCCAGGTCAGTTTTCCCAATTCTCCTCAAGTTCTTATCTTGCTAAGGTTCAAATCCTATCTTTTGACCCCATGTGAAAATTCCAGGATATAACAGCAGTACAGGTTGTTAAATAAAGTTAACAGTAAATATTTTTGTGTTCTGCTACATGACCTGTGTGACTAAAATTTTATTGGTTGAAATTGATTTTTCCAAACTAAATTTGTTTTTATTTCTAGAATTTCAATACCATGTGAGACTAGATATGGCTTTTTATTTACCAATGATGCAATTACAAAGAAGAAAATGTGAATATGCATTATTTTTCCTGCTTAAATATAAAACATCTCAGTTACTTCTACTTTTCTTAAAAGTTAAGTATGGATTCTAACTGGGAATGGAGAGAGGGAGTTAAGTATGAATTCTAACTAGGTGAATGGACTTAACACACATCAACACAGAGTGAAGTCCTGCATTTTATATGCCTATCCACACACCACCTACACATAGTGTCCAGCCAGTACCTTAGACCTCTCAAACAAGGAGAGATACTAAGGCTTTCAAGGCTCATCGGACGTTAAGAAAAGGACTCTGGCAAAATAATCCTAAGTGAGTGAACATGAGAGGATCATTAGACATAGAATTATCAGATTAAGATAGCTATATGTAAAACACTGTTTTAAACATTTTCCACATATTACCTCTGTGCTGAGAGGTATCAGGTAGATACTATGTCTACTATATCTCTACTCATTCATGGAGTTGACAAAGCACAAAAAATTTAACCTTAGTTCATACAGCAGGTAAGTAACACAGCCAGGCACCCACCTCCATACCTTTCACTTCTATGGTACAATTCAGCTCATCTTGAGAAAAGGAGATGAAAACAAATGGGCCCAGGAACCAGAATGAAGGGTACAGAAGAACATTTGCAACAAGTAATTCAAATAAAAATATATATCCTGAGAGATGTGATAGAATAATGCCTTTACAAAATAAAATAAAATGATGAGAAAGAAACCAATGAGATAATGAATAATTGGAATATAAAATGAAATTGTAACTAGACTAAATAGTGAATGGGGATTAGAAAAAAGAAAGAAATCTCTTCCCCAAAGTAAAACTATAATACAAATTTAGAAGTTATCAGTAGAAGAGGCTCAATATTTGAAAACAGAAAATGAATAAGAGCAACGAAATGGGGTCACAGAGCTATTACATAAAGTTTCCCAGAATCAAGACCTTGAGTTGGAGGAGATAAGATGGCCAACTGGAGCCAGCTTTCAATAGATGCTCCCATCCAGAGGGAGAGATAATGGTCAGAATGAAGCCAATAAAGTTAAAGGTCGGGAGCTGGGCTGAGAGAGAAGATAAACTACACATCAACCCTGTTGAGGCAAGCTGCAACTCCAAGGAAGCAAATTTCAGGTCCATAACTCATCCCAAGAAGGACGAGAGTCCATCCCCTCCCCCAAGAGAGGAGCTTGCTGTGTGCTATCTATAAGCGAGCAGTAAACAGAAGACCCCTTGTTTCACCCCAGGGGAGAGAGCCACTGAAAGCCAGGACTCCTTCTCCAGGGAGATACCACTGTGAGCATGGGCATTCTCTTACCTGGCATAAAAGTTGAACAAATATTTTCCATGCCTTTCTGAACTCCCAGTTCACTCGTCTCCCATCACCTGGTGGTCTGGAAGCCTACCCCTTGCAGAGTCCAGAGTGTCAGGCAGGTCCTTGGTAGGGCTGGGCATTGCATGGGCTGCAGGGCATCTGTGCTGAAACTGTGACTCTAATAGAAGTGGTGAGATGAAGGGTGAGGAGCACTGGCCCAGCACTGCAAGTGAGTAGCAGCAGCGGAACAGTGGCAGCACTATGGGCATAGGTGTGGGGACCTGCACAGTGGTATCTGTGATGCAGAGGCGGTGGCAGGAACACACTCCAGCAAGGGTCAAATATTGGAGAGACACCTTCCCAATTCTGTGGACTGCCAGAGGGAGCCAGTCCTCGCCCTGCAGTGGTACCAGAGGAGGAGTGCAACTGGAGAAAAGGCGTGGTCTCTGAGGGAGAGAAACATATGCTGTTACACTAAACTTCAGGCTCAGAAAAGTCTCAGGTGGAATATTCCCCAGTTTTCAATAATCACTGGAGGGAATCAGGCTTCAGCCCCTCTTACCTGCTAGTGGCAGAGTGCAGCAGCCCAGCCAAGGAGACACAGACTTCCCATTGACTCTGGCAGGCACAAATCACTGGTGCATTTGCTCATTGGAGGGAACTGGGCCACAACCCCACAACTGAATGGGCGTGGCTGAAGTGGAAGATGGGGAAGGAGGTGTCAACCCCTCTAGACTAACTCTTCTGTTGGGTGGGCCTTTCTGACTCCACTGAGCACTAGAGCAAGTCATACTTCAGTTGCTAGTGGACCCTTACTGTCTGGTTACTGGAGGTCTTTGGGAAAGGGCTGGTCAACTATAACTCCTGGAGCCCTAAATCCAATCTCACCTTACCACCCTCACTAGAAAAACTGTGAAAAATAATCATGGGAGTGGAAAAACTAGAAACATGAATAATCAGAATAAATCAACTGCCCCCAAGGAATGACAATGGGGATACAACAGAAGATGCCATTTATAAACAAATGACTGAAATGTCAGAAATAGAATTAGGAATATGAATGGCAAATAAGATTAACAGAATGGAAGTAAGTTGAAATTAGAAATTCAAGGAGTAATTCAAAATTTGTCTCTAGAAATGAAGGAATTCAAGGACAAAATCTCCAAAATTTGGACATGATGAGCAAAGAAATTGCAGAGCTCAAAGAAATGAGAAAATAAGTTGAGAAGTTTCATGAGAAATTTCATGACTCCCTCAGAAATAGATTGGAGCAGGCAGAAGAAAGACTCTCTGAAGTTGAAGACAAAGATTTTGATAGCTCCCAAATGCTCAAAGAAGAAGAGAAGTGGAGACCAAAAACAGACCATTCCCTGAGACAGTTGCAGGACCACTGCAAAAGAGCAAACATTCACCTTACAGAAATTCCTGAAGGAGAAGAGGGTGGTCCTAAAGGGACAGATGCTCTACTCCAAGTTATAATGGAGGATAATTTCCCAAGCATAGCAAGTGATGCAGAAATTTAGATAGTAGACAGTTTCAGAACCTCAACAAGACTCAATCCAAATAAAGTATCTTGTAGACACATTGTGATTAACTTTGCTAAAGTTAATATGAAGGAGAAAATTCTGCAAGCAACCAGGCGTGAGAAAATCATAACCTACAAGGGGAAGAATATTAGAATGACTGCATATATCTCAGCTTAAACTTTTCAAGCCAGAAGAGAATGGTCACTGAACTTCAATCAAACAAAACAACTTTCAGCCCAGGATCCTGTATCCAGATAAACTGAGTTTCATTTGCGATGGAGAAATCAAATACTTTATCAAGTTACATATGTTGAAGAAATTTCCCATAACTAAACAAACTCTTCAGGATATTCTAACACCCATCCTACATCATGATTAGCTTAATGGTCTACCCCCAAAGTACACTCACCCAGAAAGCTTTGAAAAAAAAACCTAACATCCATAATGGTGAAAAGATTAAAAATATCCACTGGACACTTGAAAATCATGACAACCAAAACAGTACTGTAATTATCAATACTCTCAATTAATGTGAATGGCTTAAATTGTCCTCTAAAGAGGCACAGATTAGCTCACTGGATACCAAAATTCAGGCCAGATATCTGCTGAATACAAGAATCTCTCAACTTAAAGGATAAAAGTAGACTGAGAGTGAGGGGATGGAGTCTATAATTCAGAGCAAATGGAAATCAGAAAAAAAAGCAGAGATTGCAATTTTATTGGCAGATACAATAGGCTTTAAACCAACAAAGGTAAGGAAAGATAAGGTAAGGATGGTCGCTTCATATTTGTCAAGGGAAACACTCAACATGATGAGATTTTAATTATTAACATTTATCCACCCTAATAGAATGCTCCTCAATTTATAAAGGAAATCCTAACAGACAGGAACACATTAATATCTTCCTACACTGTAATAGTTGGAGATTTTAGCACCCCTTTGGCAGTGTTGGATAGATCCTACAAGAAGAAACTAAACAAAGAAATATTGTTCTTAATTTGACCCTACAACAAATGAACTTAACAGAAATCTACAGAACATTTCATCCTAATAAAACTGAATACACATTATTTTCATCAGCTCATGGATCATCCTCCAAAATAGATCACATCTTAGGTCACAAGTCTAACCTCAGCAAATTTAAAATAATAGAAATTATTCTTTGTATTTTCTTGGATCATATCATGGAATAAAAGTTGAACTCAATAACAACAGCAATTTTCATATTCAAACAAAGTCATGCACACTAAATAACCTTATGCTGAATGACCTGGGTTAAAGATGAGATTAAGAGGGAAATCGCCAAATTTTTGTAACAAATGACAAAGAAGACATGAATTATCAAAACCTGTGGGATACTGCAAATGCTGTCCTAAAATGGAAATTTATAGTATTGCAAGCCTTCCTCGAGAGAACAGAAGGAAAGGAAGCCAACAACTTCATGGGTCATCTCAAGCAACTGGAAAAGGAAGAACATTCCAACCCCAAACCCATCAGATAAAAAGAAATGACCAAAACTAGAACTGAATTAAATGAAATTGAAAACCAAAGAAACATTCAGAAAATAAACAAATCAAAAAATTGGGTTTTTTGAAAAGAATAACAAAATTGATAAACCTTTGGCTAACCTAACCAGGACCAGAAAATTAAAGTCCCTAACAACATCAATAAAAAATAATAAAGGATAAATCTTAGCATACACCTCAGAAATTCAAAAAACTCTTTAAAGATTACTACAAAAAATATTATTCTTAGAAATATAAAGAGTTTGAGGAAACAGACCAATACCTGGAAGCATGCCACCTTCCTGGACTTAACCAGAAAGATTTAGAAATTTTGTATAAACTTATATCTAGCACTGAAATAGCATCAATTATACAAAATCTCTCCAAAAAAGAAAATTCCTGGACCAGATGGCTTCACCAGAATTCTACTGAACCTTTGAAGAGGAGCTAGTACCTATACCACATAACCTTTTCGAAAACATAGAAAAAAATCAAAACAAAACAAAACAGAATACTTACCAACACATTCTATGAAGAAAATATCACCCTAATCCCCAAACTAGGAGAAGATTAAAGAAAGAAAATTATAGACCAATATCATTAACAAATGTGGACACAAAAATATTCCATAAGATTCTAGCAAACAGAACTCAACAGCACATCAAAAAATCATATAGCATCCCTTCATGATCAGAACACTTAAGAAAATTGGTATAGAAGGGACATTTCTTAAACTGATAGAGGCCATCTACAGCAAACCCACACCAAATATCATATTGAATGGAGTTAAATTGAAATCATTTCCTCTCAGATCAGGAACCAGACAAGGCTGCCCACTGTCCCAACTCCTTTTTAACATTGGAATGGAAGTTTTAGCCACCTCAATTAGGGAAGAAAAGGCAATCAAGGGTATCCATATAGGGTCAAAAGAGATCAAACTTTCGCTCTTCGCAGATGATATGACTGTATACATGCAAAACACTAGGGATTCCACTACAAAACTCTTAGAAGTGATCAAGGAATACAGCACTGTCTCAGGTTACAAAATCAACACTCATAAGTCGGTAGCCTTTATATACACCAACAACAGTCAAGTTGAAAAAACAGTTAAGGACTCTATCCCATTCACAGTAGAGCCAAAGAAGATGAAGTATTTGGGAATCTATCTAACAAAGGATGTGAAATATCTCTATAAAGAGAACTATGAAACTCTAAGAAAAGAAATAGCTGAAAATGTTAACAAATGGAAAAACATACCATGCTCATGGCTGGGAAGAATCAACGTTGTTAAAATGTCCATACTACCCAAAGCAATATATAATTTCAACGCAATCCCTATTAAAGCTCCATTGTCATACTTTAAAGAACTTGAAAAAACAATACTTCGTTTTATATGGAATCAGAAAAAAAACCCAAATAGCCAAGACACTACTCAAAAATAAAAATAAAGCAGGATGAATCACGCTACCAGACCTCAAACTATACTACAAATCGATAGTGATCAAAACAGCATGGTATTGGCACAAAAACAGAAAAGTAGATGTCTGGAACAGAATAGAGAACCAAGAGATAAACCCAGCTACTTATCGTTATTTAATCTCTGACGAGCCAATTAAAAACATTCAATAGGGAAAAGATTCCCTATTTAACAAATGTTGCTGGGTGAACTGGCTGGCAACCTGCAGAAGACTAAAACTGGACCCACACCTTTCACCATTAACCAAGATAGACTCTCATTGGATAAAAGATTTAAACTTAAGACATGAAACTAAAAATCCTAGAGGAGAGTGCAGGAAAAACCCTTGAAGAAATCGGTCTGGGCGAGTATTTTATGAGGAGGACCCCCCAGGCAATTGAAGCAGCTTCAAAAATACACTACTGGGGCTTGATCAAACTAAAAAGTTTCTGCACAGCCAAGAACACAATAACTAAAGCAAGCAAACAGCCCACAGAATGGGAGGAGATATTTGCAGGTTATACCTCTGACAAAGGTTTAATAACCAGAATCTACCGAGAACTCAAATGCATTAACAAGAAAAGAATAAGGGATCCCATCGCAGGCTGGGCAAGGGATATGAAGAGAAACTTCTCCGAAGAAGACAGTTGCGCGGCCTTCAGACATATGAAAAAATGCTCATCATCTTTAATCATCAGAGAAATGCAAATCAAAACTACTTTGAGATATCATCTAACTCCAGTGACACTAGCCTAAATCACAAAATCCCAAGACCAGAGATGTTGGCGTGGATGTGGAGAAAAGGGAACACTTTTACACTGCTGGTGGGAATGTAAATTAATACATTCCTTTTGGAAAGATATATGGTGAACACTTAAAGATCTAAAAATAGACCTACCATTCAATCCTGTAATTCCTCTACTGGGCATATACCCAGAAGGCCAAAAATCATATCACAACAAAG
>CAUYPK010010100.1:0-15324 GCA_963574355.1 Loris lydekkerianus
AAAAATGGAAAAACATACCATGCTCATCGCTGGAAATAATCAACATTGTTAAAATGTCCATACTACCAAACGCAATCTACATATTTAACACAATCTCTATTAAAGCACCTTTTTCATACTTTAAAGAAATTAAAAAAAAAAAAAAAAAAAAAAAGTACTTCTTTTTATATGGAATCAGAAAAAAACCTCGAATAGCAAATAGATTACTCATAAATAAGAACAAATCAGGAGGTATCACATTACCAGACTTCAGGCTATACTATAAATCCATAGTAATCAAAGCAGCATGGTACTGACACAAAAACAGGAAGGCCGATTTATGGGACAGAACCAAGAGATGAACCCAGCTACTTATTGTCATTTGATCTTCCACAAGTCTACCAAAAATATTCAATGGGGGAAAAACTCCCTATTTAACAAATAGTGCTGGGTGAAGTGACTGGCGACCTGTAGAAGACTGAAACTGTACCCCCACCTTTCACCATTAACAAAAATTTATTCTCACTGGATAAGTGATTTAAACTTAAGACATGAAACTATAAAAATACTAGAAGAGAGTGCAGGGAAAACACTTGAAGACATTGGCCTGGCAGAATATTTTATGAAGAGGACCCCCCCAGGCAATTGAAGCAACACCAAAAATACATTACTGGGATCTTATCAAACTAAGAAGCTTTTACACAGCCAAGAGCACAGCAAGTAAAACAAACAGACTATCTTCAGAATGGGAGAAGATTTTTGCAGGTTATGCTTCTGACAAAGGTCTCATAAGTAGAATCTACAGAGAACTCAAACTAATCAATACGAAAAGAACAAATAGCCCCATTTCTATGTGGGCAAGAGACTTGAACAGAATCTTCTCTGATGAAGACAGGCACATGGCCTATAAACACATGAAAAAATGCTCATCATCCTTAATCATGAGAGAAATGCAAATCAAAACCACTCTGAGATGTCATCTAACTCCAGTAATATTAGCCCACATTGCAAAATCCCAAAACTATAGATGTTGGCATGGATGCCGAGAGAAGGGAACACTTCTACATTGCTGGTAGGAATGCAAGCTAATTCGACCTTTTTGGAGAGAAGTTTGGAGAACACTCAAGGAACTACAAGTAGACCTACTGCTAGATCCTGTAATTCCTCAGATGATCAAAAATTATTATATAACAATGAAATTTGCACTAGAATGTTTACTGCAACCCAATTCATAATAGCCATGTCATGGAAAGAGCCCAAGTACCCATCAACCTATGGATGGATTAACAAATCATGGTATATGTATACCATGGAATACTATGCAGCCATAAAAAAGGGTGGCCCTTTCACACCTTTTATGTTTACCTGTACGGAGCTGGAACATATTCTTCTTAGTAAAGTATGTCAAGAATGGGGAAAAAAGTATCCAATGTACTCAATACCACTATGAAATCAATGTATAACCACCTACACAGTCATATGATTGGCAAAACATAACTATAGTCCAGAAAGTAGAAGGTAAGATGAGAGAGAGGGGAGGGGAAGGGGAATATGGGAGGGGGGAGGGTATTTGGGGGGACCTCAACTAATGTGCATGATGAAATGGTACATTTCAAAACTATTCAGAAACGAGTATAATTGTAATGGATGCGTTACTTCGTTCAATGTAAGCATTTCACATTGTATATCAAAGCAGTACATTGAACCCCATAAATGTATCAATGTACAAAGTTATGATTTAATAAAAAAAATTTAAAAAAGATTTCACAAACCATCAAAGGCATCCTTTTAAAGTATAGAATGCCCATGTGTTTATCAGACTCCCAGAATTATATAACTGTCATTAATCTCTAATTTCAGAATTTCCTCATCACTCCAAAAAGGACCTCCATACACATTAACTCCCCTATAAATAGTGCTGTGTGAGCTTGTGGATTGTCCTGAACCCAAGAGTTTCCTAACTTTTCCTCTATGCATGTATTGGGTCTGCTTTGCCTCTCACAATCAGCTAACAATTTTAATGCACACTTTAATGGATCTTTGTAATGTTTTCATCAGTTCTGCTCATTGCTGGCTTCCCTGACCTCTCTTCATCAGTGAAGATAAATGTTTAATACATTTCTACACTGCTGTTTTCTTCATGGCATTATCCCTATAAACTTGGACTGACACATCCTTAATAGCACTCTACTCTTGCTAGGTTTAACAAGAAATTTATGGATGTTTGTTGATTGCTCTAATTCAACCTCCGAGATTCTCAAGATGGCACCCAATCAACAAGCAACAGCAATAATGAACTCCACCCAGCAAGAACACATCTCAACATGAACACAGTGGTGAGACACTGCTATAACAAGGTAATAAAATCTTACAGCATTGTCTTTACAGTTCTACCAATGGAAGCACATGGTGGAAAATTCATAAACTCAATTGTCATACCTTGTACAGTTGGGAGTTATTTGGCCCTAACCCAAAGGACCCTCTGCCGTCATTTTCAGTATGTATTATATGCACATTCATGCAAGCAAAAGTTTTTCAAGTTAACTGACTAACATCAATAAATACTTAACCTGAAAGGAAGCAGTTAAAAAAGTAGTGTCAAAATTGTAATAACAGTGTACACATAATAAAGGTAGGGATATATGCAATAATGAGCTCTTTAAAATATATTTTATACTTTTAAAATCTTTTAAAAGTATAAAATTAATCAAATATTATGGCATCTATGAGTCCTTAAAGAGAGCCCAATGGAATGACCACTTGTTGTTTCAGGTAATAATTCACATTAAGCATCTTTTAAGATAGGGGACAACTACAGAAATGGACCTGCTTTCAATAAAAATTCACCCTATGTAATGTGTCAGGAATGCCAAATATGGTTAAGTCTTAGTGGTTCATTACAATTTAGTGTTCCCATATTCATACTCACACAGTTTGTTTTTTAATAGATTTACTACATATTTGACTATAAAAAATATTTAAAAATTATTGTCCTAAATTTTTTACCTTAGTAAAATGAAGCTTAAGCATCCTTCTTCTGATTTCCATGTATAAAGAAAAATGTGTATAAACTATAAAAAGTAACCAGCATATTTTTTTAGCTGCTTTTTAATGCTTAATACACATGAAGTCTTATGACCCACATTTCCTTCCCTAGAGAACAGAGGGTTAAATACTTGCAGAGAAGATTATTTATGGCATGGACTATAATATGGTCTTTTCATTTATTCTTACACTCAATGTGACCTGCAATTCCCCACTATAGTAGACAATTCTGATGCTACAGATTACAAAACTCAAATAATCAGCTTCAGAGGAAAGTCCATTCACCCACATACCTCTCTATTTACCATCAGCCACGTAACTAATGATGAGTTTGAACATAGTATATGGCCAGGGCAAAAATGTAGCTAGAGATGACAGAATTATAGATTGATGGTAAAAATGTCAAGAAAACTCTTTTTCCAATAAATTACTAAATAAGAAAAATAATAGAACTTGAAAAGGGGGTAACTTTTTCACATAAATAAGTTTAGCAGTATTGGTGGCTTTCTTTAAATAAATGAGAAAATCTAAGGGGGAAAAAGAATCTTTTCAACCTTAAATTCCCTACCTAGTCTAAATAATTAGGTAATTATTGTTGTAAAGGGTGCTAATTTTTTTCTAATGTGTGCATGTGTGTGTGCATG
The DNA here is from genome assembly GCA_963574355.1 of Loris lydekkerianus. Classification (NCBI taxonomy): domain Eukaryota; kingdom Metazoa; phylum Chordata; class Mammalia; order Primates; family Lorisidae; genus Loris; species Loris lydekkerianus. The sequence goes on from CAUYPK010010100.1 coordinate 3,669, forward strand.
TGTGTATAATGAATGTTGCACATTTTATAAATTTAGAAAATGATATGGTGTGATGATATTATAGTGCAGAGGTATCTGTAAAAAATAACTGGCATAAATGGTGTTGTATATAGGAAAATATCAGATCTCTTTTTCTTCCGTGTCTGCTTCAACCCAGAACACTTTTGTGACCATGTGTGTAAGTTTTTCATAACAAGCAATATAAATTTTTAATTCACTGTGTACACCAACTTGGCGTCCTACTTAATTCTAATATTAAACTTGTGAAGAAACAGCACAAACCTCTACAAGACTGACTGCCACTCCAGAAGCCAATTGCAAATCCCAAGTTGTGACCTGAAATTCTGACCAATCAACCATAAATCACAAGGAACCATGAAATCCTCCTTGTTGCATGACCAGAGACTCAAACGAACAGCAGCTTTGCCGTGGGTATAAACTCGCTCCTGTAATTATTAAATCAAGAAACTGACTACACGAGATGAAATGGCATGTAGGGAAAATCTTTATTCAGGGTTTTGATTTTATACTTTTCTAATCATGTGTACACTTAATCTATCATCTGTTAGTTTCATTATTATCTTATTTTACCTATCTGAAATTAACTTGAAAGGAAGTATTTGGTTATCATATCAATATAATCACTTTTGTAGTAAACTTCTTCTTCTAAACATTGACTAATTTCTGAGTAGGTATCTAAAGAAAGATCACAAAGAAGAAAATAGCCACAGGGTAATAGAGTTAATGGAAGAATATCTTCAAGCATTCACTCAGTTTACTCAGTATGAAGTAACGACTGTGTCTTCTCCTCAGGGCAGAGTACCTATAGACCTCTGACAATATGCTGTTAACATATGTCAACCCTCTGGCCCATATCTCTGAGGAAGGGTGGCATGCCCTTTCATCTCAGGCTTCATGGGGTGTACAGCTTCAGAGAAATGGCTTATGGAATTAACTCCAGGGAAGCCAACTCTGCGTATATCCCAGGGGGGTCCAGCTCCCTTAAGCCTCTGGAAGAAAAGCAAGTCATTTTAAACTCACACTGAGTTCACTTTGTGTTCTTGATGTAGGATGTGTTTATTTCTAAATATTATCCTACAGGGTAATAGAGTAGTCTCTTTACAAATCATTGCTATAAAATACTTTGTCAGGTCCTTAGACTATCTCTTTAATGTCTAAAATAACTTTAAGGCATGTACACTTACATTTATTTCACAGATGAAGAACATTAGGTGATAAATAATTGGCTAACAATAATTTCTACCCAGTGAGAAAGTGGCAAGTCCACATTTATTTCCAATTTCTCATATTGTGTCTTTCTTTTGCATCAGAAGGTAAATAATAAAGAATGAGAAAGACAAACATTTGAGAAAGGAGAAAAATAATTTGAAGGAATTTGAGTTGAGCATCTTTAAACTTTCAAATAACCAAAATGAAGTTGTTTGCTCTCATATTTGGCTACAGGTAGACAGTGACAAAAGTCCAAACTATTGGGAGGAAGTTATTAAAGAGATAATTAACTTGAGATAAAACACTAATTGGTTATTAATATTTATCACTCACTTGCAGTCAGATTTCAAGCTTGTAGTGAGGCCAGAGGTGAAATAACATGAGTTTTCTCTTGGTATGCTTAGTCATTTCTAATGCAAATGGCTATGGTAACGTGGAGTTAGGAACTGCCAAGGTATGGAAAGCCAAAAAAAATAATTCCTGGCTGCTTGTGAGGAAGCATGTCTTCATGATCGACCAGGTCAGTCTGGACGCAAGTCAGGGGAATAGGACTGAACGAGGGATTAACTTGTGCAGGAAAGGTCAGGCTTTAAAGGATGCACGCTTTGGGAGATTTGGAAGAAACTGATGCTGTGATCAGGTCTCAGAGGTGGATCTTTGCGATAATATTTTACCAAGGAGTATGACGATTTTACTTTTCATCCATATAAACAGTCTCTATTCAAGCCAATAGCATAAAAAGTTTTGGAGAGAAATTTTTGGCCTGTGCATCATGTGCTTGGAAAAAAGAAATCATAAATTTTAGGAATTGTATCCTCTTTGTCAAAATGAAGTCAATCAAGGAAGAGCTAAGTTGACACCCCAGCATATAAATCTCTGGCTTGTTCGGCGCAGCTTGCCGTGATAATAATATAAAATGATTACAGTAACCAAAATAAATCACACCTTCATTAAAGGTGTACTCTCTATCTTATAGCAGTATTTTGGATTTATAGCTCAGTCTTAAATATGTTACTGAATGGAAACTGAGACAGATAGGGACTCAATCTGGAAAAAGGCACAGGAACAAATTTCCCTTGCTCGTTGTTACTACAGAAAGAGCAATATAAGGAGACGTGTTGATGTTGAATTAATAATTTGCTTTTGATTATACACTCTAAAATGGAATCCACTACCTTTTTATTTTTTTGCTTTGAAATAATTTCAGATGTACAGAGAGCTGTAAAAATACCACAGGGTTCACACATACCCTCTTCAGGTTTACAATTTATACAACCGTGTAATACTTACCATTAACATTGGTAAAATGCCATTAACTAAGCTGTAGACTTTATTCCAATTTCACCATTTTTTTTCCTCCTAATGTACTTTTTCTGTATCAGAATCCAATCAAGAGTTTCACATTGCATTGAGTTATGTTTCCATAGTCTTCAACAATCCACGGGAGCTCTTTAGTACATTCTTGTCTTTCATGGCCTTGACATTTTTGATGAGTATTGATCAGTTATCTTGTGGTATATTTCTCAATTTGAGTTTGTCTGAAGTTTTCTTGTAAGACTAAGACTGTACACTTCTGGCTAGAATACCTTAGTCATCATGTTATGTCCCTCTGTGTCCCTGCATCATATCAAAGGTATTTTCAATGACATAGGTTCATCTTATTTACTAGTGTTGACAGCCTGGATCATCTGGCTAAGGTGGTAGCTGCTGGTTTTCTACATTGCCCTTGTAATAGGCTAGCATCTGGAGCAGTGTTTCTCACCTTTCCTAATGCCGCAACCCTTTAATACAGTTCCTGTGGGTCGCGACCCACAGGTTGAGAACCACTGACCTTCAGGATATAATTGATCTTGAGTACATTATGTGCAGGCCAAAATTCTTATTCTCCTCAATGTTTGTCCAATTTTAGCGTCTTCTTGCTTGCAACAATTATTACTTTCTCATGAAGACTAGAATTTCTTTTGGTTTGTGATAGTTTTATCTCACCCGCATAAAACAATCTCTAAAACATACTGTATTCTCAATACATTTTTGTTAAATTAATTAGTTAATCTTAGGCAGACCAAAAGCAACCTAACACCCACAAAAGTGACCTGCTGAACTGATAGCCCTCTCATCCACAAATGTTTACTTCTTCCTCGATAAGATGGAATACAGATGAGCTTACACCTTGAGAGTCTCAATTAAATTTCCTTTTGTTTCTGTGTCTTTCTAGAGAGTTGTAAAAGTTAGAAATAAGTTAACTGTAAAGTTAGAAATCAGCTTCTTTTTCTCACATTGTAAAGGTTTTGGATAGAAAGTAGTTTGTCTACCTTGAGATTTCATTCTGACTTTGACGTTGGTGCAAATTGGTCTAAGACAGTTTGGGCTTCTACAAATTTTACTTCTTTTTGGTAGATGTCTTAGCTCAGACCACTACAACAGAACACCATGGACCATAAAGAAAGAAAAAAAGAAATAATTTTTCTGTTGCTAAGTTACTATATGTGACTGATTAGAATGCCAACTGCTCCTGAGTCATAGCTTAATCTAACACATCCCCATTTCACAACACACATCTGTGCTGAAGAATTAATATTTTTAAGTGAATTTCAAATACTGTAACTTATGTAAAGGTCCATGCCAGTACGAAATAAATTAAAGTTGAAATGTGGGCCTTCAAGTAAAAAACCAGACTCTTTGAAAACTGTGTTTTGGAAATGCTTTGAAGCATAAGTATCAGCCAGGTCCCAGATGAACCCAGGTAAGTCTTTCTTATCTGATATGCCAATTACTGAGGGACACAATTTCTCAAGCATTTTGAAAAATGAGGATTCAAATTTGTTTCCTTCCTTTTTTACTTTGAAAAAAACTTGCAAGTTTGAATCATCCCAGGATTAGAAACACTAAAATATTCTTTGAAATTAAACTTTTGCTGGCTTCACTTCTGGTAATTTATAGAAAATATTAGGATTTAAGGTTTCCTATTATTTTTCCTAATGGCCACAAAAGCAAGTTATTATTCAAATAATAAAAATATTCCCATATGTTAACTCAAACTGATCTTGGAAAAATTAAAATCATCCATTGTATTCATGCAGAATGTGGATGAAATGTGGATGCTGACTTATTTCTTTCCTCTAGTAATTTGTGCCTTGTATTCAAAATTGTATAGTTATAAAACTGTTTGTACTTATCAAGCCTCACTTCTTCTAATTGATATTCATTCATAAAATGTTATTGTAATAAATATAAAAAGAATGAAAATATATGTAGAAAATAAAAGCTAATAGTAAGCTTATGTTTTTGGATTTCAGAAGTAATTCACATAAAAATAAGCTTATGTAGATTTTAAATTCAAAGAAGGCATAGCCTATCCAAACCAGCGAAAAATGCTGTGGGGTACCCTCAAACATGTAATCTTAATCCTACGTTTTCTAATTTTTTCAGTAGGCTGTTAATATAGAAAAAATTAACATTATTCATGGCAGTATATAATTTCTCATTATGCTTTATAGCTTAAATCTACCCATTTCATACTGTCATTTGATTCTAACAATAGTCCTATGAATAAAGTGTCATCATCACTGTTTTCAAATAACAAAATTTAATTTCCAAGATAGCTTGCCATAGTTATTTAAACGTGTTCACTGGATTAGAATGGGTGATTTCTATTTCACCAAACCAGGCTGATTTTATTTCAGGACCTTACTTTCCACTCAACCATGCTTTACTTTGTGAAAATGTAAAATATGATGGAAAAACACTTAAAAAATTATTATAGTCCCAGTTTTGCCATGTTTTAGGTGTAACTTCTTCCCATCCTCCATTTTTTCTGAGGTCTCTTTTGGCTCTGAGTTATTATCTGGACGTTTGTTTAGCAGGTCTACGCTCAGGGCCAGCTGCAGGCCAGGCACCATCTCAGCACTGGAAGGCAGGATGAAGAGGACCTGTATTTGTTACCATAGAATTTATGTTAAAGGAGGAGGAGAATGCATTCCTTACTCATTAATCACATACATAGGGGAATATTCTGTTCATTCTTATTTAAAAGGAGAAAATTATAAAACTTATAGCTGGTTAGGAGAAACTGAAGTATCATTCCAGAAGTTATTTCTTAATTAAATATTTAATTGACAAATAAATATTATGTAAATATTTTTTCAGGGTGGATAACATGCTGTTTTGAAATATATTTACATTATGGAATGAAAAAATTGAACTAATTAACATAAGCATTATCTCATATACTTTTTTTTTTGTCATGAGAAAACATCTACTATCTTAAGAATTTTCAAGTATACCTTCCATTGTTATTAACTATAGTCACTGTGTTGTTCAATAGGTCCTTAACTTTTTCCTTTTGTCTAATTTAAGTTTTGTATCCTTTGACCAACATCTCCCAGACACCTCACTACACTCCCCAGTAACTACTATTCTAATCTCTGTTTCTGAGTTGCCTTCCTTAGATTCCATGTGTAAGAGAGATCACAAGGCATTTGTCTTTCTGGGCCTGGCTTATTTCATTTAACATAATGTCATCTGTGTTGTCAAAAAAGACAGGATTTCCTTCCTCGTAGAAATTATTTCTGAATGATGCTAAATGAAAAAAATCAAGACAAAATAGAGTTTATATAAACGGTTCCATTTATATAAAATACTACAAAATGTCACCTACTCTACAGTTACATAAAGATCAACAGTTGTTTATGAATGGGTATAGAGGCAAAGGGGCATGTGGGATTATGAATGGGCACAAGGAAACTTTGGGGTTGATGATATGTTCATTGTATTTACTGGGGTGGTAGTTTCATAAGTATTTACATGTAAAAATCTTTCAAACTACATAAATATGTATAATTTATTCTACATCAATCATATATCAATACAACCATTAAATTAAAAAAGGAAAGAAATTCGTTAAATATAGTTCATTCTCTACATTTCTAGTTTGAAATACCTAACATTTAAACACTGGATTTTATTTCATATGAATTAGATTGTTTAATGCCTCATTACCTGAACCTATAAACCTATTACTGTTATTTCAGGGTGGATTTCAAAAGCTGACGGAATAATTTACTCAGGCCCTTTTACTGTAAGTCTTGGCTTACTTCTTGGAAATATAACTAAATGATTACTAAAAACAAAAGGCTTAGAATGACCATTTAAAAAATTTAAATATGTATTTGATGAAATCCTTTACATATCCACCCATTTACTTTACAAGTATAAAAAACATGTATTAAATATCTGGCGATATTACTGCTCAAAGATAGTCTCTATAGAAAAGTCCTTCACAAAATAATAAAAAAAAAAAAAATCGATTGAGAGAGTTAGTATACTAATATTAGAAAAACCTAGACATATATTTTTTGTTTTCCATATTAGCTGCTAACATTAGCTGATTTAATTCACCAGAAGCAGTATACATTCAAAATAAAGTCATTCTTCAGGCATGAAAATAAATGTTCCTTAATTTCATGCCAGTATCCCCGACTTAAGATTCTAATTTTTTAAAATTGACTAATTAAACACTGTCTGGGAAGAGAGCCATGCCACATAGTTCTACACCTCCTCTTCTGGCATTAGCAGCTTCAAGTTCCATTTTCTTAAGCAAAATATTTAGCAAGGTACTATTTGTTAATTATAAAAGAAACTTATCTTTAAAAGTATCTCAAAAGATAGATCCTTATGTTCTGGTTACACTATATTCTGTAGATAGTGGCAATTCAGTCAGCAATAGTATCTTTCCTAATTGCTTCATTTTATTTTATTTTGGATGGAAGTGTCAAATATTAGCAAACATACAAAAAAAAAAAAGGTATTTATACTTTTTCACATTCCTGCTCACCTCTTTGGTGCCCTTTCTAACTACTAAAGAGTGCAAAAGAGACCACAAACAGGAGAAAATTTTGCTAGTAGACCTATCCAACAATGTACCAGACATACTAAATGATTTTAATAGTAAAATGTGGTCTATTTAAATATATTAAATGCTTATGTGTGGTTTCTAAGCAACAAGTTAGAAAAATCTAGAGCAAATATTCTTAACATAGGGTGTGAGTGCTTGGTGTATAATCTTAGCTTAGTCACTTTGTTGGTTTCTCGCAAGGTTATTCTTTGAATGGCAATCTGTACTCATCCAGGAGTATATTTTGTATAATTAAAATATTGGCATATAGTTCTGAAACAAGATGCCATAGAATCACTTTTTTCTGTTTTTCTCCTATAACTACAACTAAACATCTTGGAGGTCATTCAACAAGCAATACTAAAAAGTGCTCAGAAAACATGAGAGAAGAGCGTGGACTTCCCTTCCTAGGGATATTGTGCATTGAGAAATGACAATGTGGTACTCTCTCTAGTTTTCTTTTTATCTCTCATACGCCACCAGATTGGATGCTATGGAAGGCAGCAAACTGGAAGCAACAAGCACAGACAAAACAAACAAACACAAACACAAAAAAAACACATACAAAACAAAATACAAAAATCTAAGAATGCCTACTGTCAGGTCTAACAACTAAGAGCGGGAAGTCAGCAGAGATCTAGTGGGGAGTTCCAACCATAGCACAGCAAAACAGGCTACTAGTTAGGCAGTGTGATCCTCAGACAGCAGAGCAGTAAGGACCCAGGTCACCTCAGGCCCTGTTCTATGACAGGAGCATCAGCAGGTGTTCAAATCAGGGGCCAGTGGTGGTTACAGCAATAAAACCCCATATCTGCCTGCCCATCACCCACTGATATACAGAGACCCAAACTCAGAGACCCAAACTTTTGCAATATTCCTGTAATGTTGCCCAGCAATAAGGGACCCTGTTTGCTTTTACCCCTGCAAATAGTCCCAGTAAAGAGTGAGTGAAAACCCTGGAAGTACCAGAAGAAAACAGACCAGAATAGCATTACAAGGGCTCAGACAACTAAACTGTCATTGGAATGAAATCCCCTCAAATAGACCAGAACTTACACACTAACCTAAAATAGAACATTTAAAGAGAGTCAACAGTCTTTTATCATACCAAAATATTTAGAATGCAATAAAAAACCCTAGTTATACCAATAACCAGAACAATAATTACAACGAGAAAAAAGAATCAATTGATACCAATACTGAGGTGAGTCAGATACTGGAATTACTGGAAAAATACTATGGTGTGATTGCCATCAAAATGCTTTGGTTATCAATTACAAATAGAAAATCTCAGAAAATAAATCAAAGCTATAAAAAGGCCAAGTATAAATTATAGAATTAAAAATTACTATAATCAAAATAAAAAATCTTACTAGATGGAACCAATAGTGGAATGAGGGTGGTGGAGGATAGAATCAGTAAAATCAGACACACATCAATAAAATTTCCTCAATCTGAACAACAGAGATACAAGACTGGAAAAAAATAAAGATACTCTCAGGAATCTGTGGGATAATAATGAAAGCTATAATAATTGTGTTGCTTGGATCTCAGAAGGAGAAAAGAGACAGTGTAGGACTTAAAAGGTATTCAGACAAATAATGGTTGAAATTTTCAACTTTAGTGAAAGACATAAACTTATAGATAAACCTACATACACCTTACTTTGAGGACCTCAAAGAACTTTAATTAGAACAAAATAAAGAAATCATTACAAATATATCGCATGACTAAACTTCTGAAAACTAAATACAAATAAGAAAAAGCACAGCCAAAGAGAAAAAATATATTACCCAATGGCAGGAGATTACATATCTGAAACCAGAGAGGCCAGAGGAAGTGGAAGATTTTTCAGTACTGAGAGGAAAGGCCTATCAGTTTTGAGTTCTATGTCTGGCGAAACAGTTTTACAGAAGACATGGGGGAAACAAAGACATCCTCCAATGAAGGAAAACAAAACGAATTTATTGTTAATGGCTAAAGAAATCTCTTCTAACATTAAAACAGTGATAAGAGAAGAAGGCCAGAACCTTTCAAAAGGTAAAAATAATGGAATAAGTAAAAATTGAAATAAAGTTTAGACTACTTTCCACCTTATATGTTCCCTTAATCATATTTTATGGTTGACACAAAAATATATAGCCCCTTCTTGTACATGGTCTCTTACTCTATGAAGAGAAAATGCTTAAGGCAATTATGTTTAAAATTATGGAGAGTAAAGGAACATAAATGGAAGTAAGATTTTTATACTTCACGGGAGGTAATGAAATATCAATACCAGTAGACTGTTATGTTATGTGTATATTGGTAATAATCCTGAGCAACAATTAAGAAAACTGGAAAAAGTAATATGCTCAAAAAATCATAACAGAATTCTAAAAATTACTCAGGTCACACACAAGAAGACAAGAAAAAGAAGCAGAAAAATTAAAAATAAAGATAGACTGGATAAATACAAATGGTTCACCCATGTGCTGCCTACAGGATACTCACTTCAAACAGAATGACATTGATAGATTGACATTAAAACAATGAAAAATGATGTGTAATATAAAATTAATTTTAAAAGAAAAGGAATGAGCACATTAATATCAGATAAAGCAGACTTCAGAGACAAACAATTCCTAAGAGACATCACATAATGGTTAAAGGATCTATTTACCAAGAACATGTGGTTTGCTTAACTTTGTGTGTACAAAACCACAGAACTTCAAAATGCATTAAGTAAAAATTGATAGAGCTGAATGAAGAAATTGAGAAATCCACACTTAAATTTGTGGAACCAAAGAATTACTCAATAGCAAATCAGAAAGGACCTAGAAAAATGGAACAACAATTAACCAACAGGATACCATCAACATTTATGGAACACTCAGCCTAACAGAAGGAGAATGCACATTCTTTTCTAGTTGACATGAAATATTCATCATAATAGTCTATACAAACTCAACAGATTTAAAGGAATAAATTTTCTTATACAAACTAGAAATCCAAAAGAGAAGATAACAGAAAACTCCAAAACACTTGGAAAATAAACAACATGTTTTTAACTAATCCATCAGCCAAACAAGAATACATTTACTTGATAAAATATTAAAATTTGTGGGATGGAACTAAAGCAGAGTTGAAAGGAAAACTCTCTACACTAGAGACGTACATTTTAAAAAAATGAAAAGACTTCAAACCAGTAAGTTCCTACTTTAAGAAAGTAGAAAGAAAAGAGAAAAATCAACCCAAACAAGTAGAAGGAAAGACAATAAGATCACGAATAAATAAATAAATAACATTGAAAATAGAAAATCAACAGAGAAATTAAATAAAATTATAAGCTATTTCTTAAAAAATACATAATTGATAAACTCTATTGATATTGACAATGATAACATTTTGGATTTTCAACATTCGTCTTCATTAATTTTTATCCTGAATGTGTACACAGGAGTTCTAGATCAGAGACAGATTTCTTGTTAAATACCGTGCAGCAAATAATAAGTGTATCATATCTCCTCCCCAAAATTCTTTGCCCAAGTCTTTATATTTAGTGCAGTATGATCAAAGCCAGGTAAATTTTCTTACATGAGTAGCTGGATATCCCAAAGGTAAAAGAGAGTTAAGATGATTTTTCACTGGTCAATAAAGGGTAAAGAGGCAGCTGTCCCTGGCTTCCATGTCCCCCTTACTCCATCTCATTAATATGTAAATAAAACCTCTCCAGAAGTTCATAACCTCATTTCTATCATTTTCAACATATATATATATATCTAGCTTTGAAATATTCTGGTTCATCTTTCTCACCTTAGAATATTTAAATAACACCTTAAAGTATTTTCAATCTTACTGATTGGTCTCTTACTCATTGACAAAGCTAGTCACAAGAACAACTTCAGGTTTTGCCTGTGTCATGAGTGGTGTTTGATCTCCAGGGTCTTTGGAAAAGTTTGGTTTATGTTAAGACTTGAAAAACTATTTGATTGCTTTTTAGAGATTTGGGCAATTTCTTGATTGATTTGCATTGTCAAGCTGTAAGACTGCCATGGACTCTTCTTGTTTACATGATTTTTTCCTATGAACAAAAAAATCTAATATGATAGGATATTCTTTAAATCCTAGGCTTAAAATGCATCTGTGATAATGCTCCACTAATATTAAATGTGTAATGAAACAGATTACATTCTATTGTATTTAGGAAAGTGAAAAATTAGTGCTACACTAATTAGTAAAAAAACTTTAAAGATTAAAAAATTCTTTCTTGTTCCTTCTCCCTTGAAATATCCAGAATTATTTTTTTTTCTCATATAAACTTAAATTTCTGACTATCACTTGTTCAGAAATCTGGGTGAAATGGGTGCTGTGGGTAAGTCAAATTTAAGAGCTTCAGGAAAAAGAAAGGCTAAGAAACCAGAAGTGACCACCTTTAGACTTTTTTTTTTTTTTTTTTTTTTTTTTTTTTTTTGTTTTTTTGGTCCAGGCTGTGTTTTAAAGCACCAACCCCCGCCCAAGGGGGCCGCCCCCCCCGCCCTGGCCCCCCCACCC
>CAUYPK010010101.1:0-19744 GCA_963574355.1 Loris lydekkerianus
GAGAGGCTTCATGGTAGATTATATTCATAGTACCCAAAGACGGGTAAGATCACTCTGCGTTCAGTCAACCTAAGACAGGGACCAAACCATTGATGTTTCTATCCCCATGACGGGTAAGACTGAAACTGCAAGAGCAGGCAATCTAAGACAGAGGCTATGTTTATCTGCCATACAAAAACAAAAGAGGGAATTGTTGGGCCCTGCCATGTGCCTGAGGCCTAGTGCAACTTCCTGAGCCTGCCTAGAAGTAGATCCACCAGCTACTTCTGTGTAGCAATGACTCAGCAAGGCCCAGCCTGAAACTGCCTCTACCTAGCTACAGCCAATGTGGTACCATATCATTGGCCCAACCCTGTCACACACCTCATCCCCTGCCTTCTTTCCCCATCCCTTCCCCATGCTCTATATAAGCAGCTGCTTGAGGCAAGAAAGTTGAGTTCCTGCTTAAAAAAAAAAAAAAAAAAAAAAAAACAAAACAAAAAAAAAAAAAGAAAAGAAAATAAATGAAATCAGAAAGGAAGAGCAAAGGGAGGGAAGAAGGGAGGGAGGGTAGTGGGGCTTTGGTCTGTGCCATGCTTTTTGGGCGCAAGACACGACTGTAAGAAGGAGTTTACCTAAAAAATGCAATCAGTGTAACCTGGTTTATTGTACTCTCAATGAATCCCCAACAATAAAAAATAAAGAAATGTTAGTAAGAAATTTCTTAAAGCTATAGATTGTTCTAGATTTAATTCTTTCAATTCATACATTCATAACACATCTACTACTGCTTCTCAGGGCACTGGGAGAACATCAGCAAATAAAAAAGGCAAACTCTTTGCCCTTTAAGGAATAGCATTTTAGAAACAAAATCATGTAAGTATTAGTAAGTGGCATGCATAAAACAATAAAGAACGGGTGATAAAAGTAATTACAGGAGCTGGCTTCCATTCTGGCCCCATTAACCTGGCTGGAATCCGGTGAAGGAAGTCGCTGGCCTGTGGGGCCTCAGGAGTGTCAGGAGTCAGGAAGGAGTGGCCTGGAACTCCAGATCCCTGGGGCCTCCTGTGATCCTCACAGCTAGTGGCAATGCCCTCCAGCTCTTTTCTAGCTCCTGTGACCTGCACACAACAGTATTGCAGATCATTGGCACCACCCCAGACAGTGGCACCACTGCCCTGACAGTGGTGGTGGCTCCACAGTCTCTCTCACAAGGCTCAAATTGACCTGCCAGTGAATTTCTGCTGCCTTGATGCTGAAGACCTTTTGAACTCTCCAGCCAATTTGGTGTTTGTGTTGACCGAAAAAATTGGTTTGGTATACTTGACGTAGGCCAATCACCTGGGACCTGAGGTGGGGGTGGGGTGGAGTGTCTTGGTTGCCTATAAATCTCCACAGCTAAGATTTCAGCCAAAAGCCTCTCAGTAGAAGTGGGCAGAGATTAGATGAATACCAGTAAGTGCCATTAGCCCCTCCACACTAAGCAGGTCCCCAGAGTTTTTTCCACTAGTTCTAAATGGGACCTTTGTAAAGCTTTAAAGGAAAAGCTGCAATCACCAATCCCAGTTGTATGGTAAAGGGCCTGTCAATTGTAACTCTAGCCGACGTCCATTGAATTGCACCTTGACAGCTTTTCAAGACAAAGGATGAAAAATAATCATGGGGCAGAATCAGCAGAGGAACTCTAGCAACATGAATTATCAGAGTACATCAATTCCCCCTAGGACTGACAAAGGAGACACAAGAGAAGATCCCTTCATAGAGAAATAGCTGAGATGTCAGAAATGGAATTCAGAATTTGCATCAGAAATAAACAAATGGAACAGAGTTCAAAATAGAATAAGAAATTCAAGGAGCAATTTAAAAGTTGTCTTAAGAATTCAGTGAATTCAAAGAAAAATCACCAAAGATATTGTTTGAATTTTTTTATTATTAAATTATAGCTGTTTACATTAGTGCAGCCAGGAGTTACAATGTGCTGATTTCATATACAATCTGAAATATTTTCATCAAACTGTTTAACATAGCCTTCATGGCCTTTTCTTGGTTATTATATGAGACATATGTATTCTGCATTTAGTAAGTTTTCCCTGTACCCATTCTAAGATGCACCATAGTTGTGGCCCCTCCAATTACCCTCCCTTCATCCCACCTCTCCCCTCCCCTACATTCCTTGGCTCTTTCCCCATATTATTGTGCTATAATTGGGTTATAGCCTTCATATGAAAACTATAAATTAGCTTCATAGTAGAACTGAGTACATTGGATACTTTTTCTTCCATTCTTGAGATCCTTTGCTGAGAAGAATCTGTTCAAGCTCCATTCATGTAAATGTAAAAGAGATAAAGTCTCCATCCTTATTAAGGCTGCATAATATTCCATGGTATACATGTATCACAATTTATTAATCCATTCATGGGATGATGAACACTTGGGCTTCTTCAATGACTTAGCATTAATCAATTAGGCTGTAATAAATATTCTGGTACAGATGTCTTTATTATTTTGTAATTTTTGGTCTTCTGGGTATATACCTAATAAGGAAATTATAGAATCCAATGGCAAGTTTATTTTTAGATCTCCAAGTTTTCTCCAAACATCCTTCCAAAGGGAACCTATTAGTGTGCATTCCCATCAGCCATGTAGAAGTGTTTTCTTTTCTCCACATCCACACCATCCACACCAACATCTCTGGTTTTGGGATTTTGTTATGTGGGCTCATCTCTTACTGGGGTTAGGTAATATCTCAAAGTAGTTTTGATTTGCATTTCTCTGATGATTAAGAATGATGAGCATTTTTTCATGTGTCTGAAAGCCGTGCACCAGTCTTTAGAGACATTTCTCTTCAAGTCCTTTGCCCTCCCTGAGATGGGATCACTTGTTCTTTTTTTGGTAATACATTTGAGTTTTCTGAGGATTCTGGTTATTAAACCTGTCAGAAGTATAGTCTGCAAATATTTTTCCCATTCTTAGAGCTGTTTGCTTGCTCTACTTATGTTCTTGGCTCTTCAGAAGCTTTTTAGATTGATCAGGTATGAATAGTGTATTTTTTATACTACTTTAATAGCTTGTGGAGTCCTTCACATAAACTATTCACCCACGCCAATTTCTTCAAGAATTTTCCCTGCACTTTCTTCAAGTATTGGTATACTTTCATGTCATCAGTTTAAATCTTTCATCCAGTGAGAGTCTATCTTAGTTAATGGTGAAAACTGTGGATCCAGTTTCAGTCTTTTATAGATTGCCAGCCAGTTCACCCTGCACCATTTGTTAAATAGGGAATCACTTCCCCACTGAAAGTTTTTAATTACCTTGTCAAGATCAAATAACAGTAAGTGGCTGGATTCATCTCTTGGTTCTCTATTCTGTTCCAGACATCTACTTCTCTGTTTTTTTTTTTTTTTTTTTTTTTTTTGCAGTACCATACTGTTTTAAAAATCTCAATTGTTGTGTCAGTCTAGTACTGGGAATCACAGTCATCAGTAGAATCAATAAGGTGCAAATGGGAGATCACTTCTCTGTCTGTGGAAGGAAGGCTAAGAAATGTCCTAGTACAAACCCTTGAGGGATAACAGCTAAAGTTACCAGAAAATGCCACTTAGTATTTTTGACAGAAGCCTAGATTTCAAGACATTAATTAATAAAGTCACAATGGTCACCATAAATGACATCAGAATGTGTGGTGCCCTAGGTGTTACCATGTTTATCCTCAACCTTATTCCTGATAAGCATCTGTAGTGGCTAACTGGGTTTGCAATTGGGTTCAAACTGTTAGAAAAGAGTGGGTTTCTTTTATCCACACTCAATTTATGCTTCCAAATGTTTTTTTGTTTATCTGACTTGCAGATTCAACAACCCTTCCTTTCCTTTTCCTGTATTAGATTTGCAAGCAAGTAGAAGAGTGTGGTTTATACCTATTGCTGCTCTGGGATGTTACAGACAAAGAACCAAATCCCAAAGATCAGACAGTAATTTCACAGCCCTGCCAGGTATGTCACACAATTCTTAGTTCTACTTTTCCTCTCTCAAAATTTGGTTAAGCAATGTATTTATTAGTGTAATTTATACGTTAAGTTATTTCTTCTGATTATGGGAAATGTCAACCTATCTGGAAAGTTCCAATGTTCCTTTCCTGTGGACCAAATATGTCCAAACTTTTGTCTTCTTCACTACATAGGACATAGAAGAGTTATTTTTGGCCACACTCTCAATACACAGTCACAAATGAAACCTGATAAGCCAAAAAAGAGATGTGGGCATTATTGTGGTGATAACTGACACCACAGATATTCAAAACAGGCCTGGAATAATTCCTGTTTTTCAGGGACTGAGGATTGGACACTCCTCAAAGCCCCTGATAAGGTCATTTATTAATCAGAGTTCAGTGACATTTCCCACACATAAGTACAATATTTTGTTGCTCTGGAAGGCTATGGTGGGTTGATCCACTTAGCTCAGGTGTTGGAGATAAGGCTCAGCAACAAGATAACATCATCCCCAATCAGCAACAAGTTTGTTACTAAAATAGAAAAGTTTGTCCAGGGTTGTGGCCCTTGGCTTTAGTTCAAGCTACTTTAGAGGCTGAGGCAGGAGTATTCCTTTATCACTAGTGTTTGATGGTTCTGTGTGCTGGGCTGATACCTTGAAAGTCTAGCCTGGTCAAAATAGTGAGAGGCTGTCTGATGAAAAGTTATGAAAGAAAGAAAGAAAGAAAGAAAGAAAGAAAGAAAGAAAGAAAGAAAGAAAGAAAGAAAGAAAGAAAGGAAGGAAGGAAGAAAGAAAGGAAAACATTTCTAGGTAACATTTCCACAATCTATGATATGAACAGAGGTCAGTACATAGATGGAATATGGGATGAAATAAAGGAAGAAATTTACTGTGTTCCCCTTTTGGGGAACAAATGAGTCAGGACCAGCATGTTTGGAATTGGTCCATTAGGATATTGAGTCAATGTGATAGGTAAGTGTTCTCCAGAGATTTCTGGTACCTGCCTTCAGACTGATTGGTCAAGGATATATTGGACCAGATTAAAGGAGTTCAAATGAAGAATGGAGAGTATTCTCTGGATCTTTTAGTGTGCATATGAAATATACTTATTTGAGTCAATATTTGATTGTGTGTCCAGTTTCTAGTGACTACAAAAATCTAGGATATCAAAGGGTCATATTTATGTAAAATTGAAAAGGTTGATTAATAGAGCTTGTAAAAAAAATATTTCCCTATGAGAATATTTTCTCTAGTTGACATCTTATTCAGGGGCAAAAGTTCCACACTATATCCGAGGTCAAAAGTGAAAATAAGGGATAATTTCTCTACCAATAGTTTGCGCCATTTTTGTATTGAGGTGGAGTCTCATTTTTTTGCCTTTGGTAAAGAGTTATCATATCATATCCCATGGAAAACTTCAAGTATTTAAATCAAGCCAATATATTCCCTCATCCAGATACAGGCACCTGCATAATCTCTTGCTGTTTCTTATATATTCCCTCATCCAGATATAGGCACCCGCATAATCTCTTGCTGTTTCTTATTCTTTAGAGATGCTGATCTCGCCAGTACTCAGGTTGGTCTCCAATTCAGAAGCTCAGACAATCCAACTGACAGGGCATCCCAATGTGCCAAGATGACAGGCATGAAGCACCACATCTGGCAAACAACCATAGTTTCAAAAGTATTCCAACTTCAAGGTCTGAAATGATGGCTCACATCTGTACTGTAACACTCTGGGAGGCAGAAGCAGCTGGTTCAAAGTAACTGGCCACTATCAAGGAGCACCTGAACACCTAGATGCTCAGGAGGCAAAGGGAGTAGGATCTGTTGACCCAGAAGTTGAGATTGTGGTTGCTTATGATGTCATGGCACTCTACCCAGGTCAAAGCTATCACACTCTATCTCAAGATAAAAGAAAATGACAACGGTCATAGGATGGAACAATGTGATTTCCATTGTGATTTCCAGGTCAATCATGATAACATGTGTGTGCAAGGAGATAGGGTTGACTGTCTCTCAAATACTCTCACAGGTTACAAGCTATCATACCTTGGAGTTAGAGTGGAGGGGATTGTTGGAAGTTCAGAATTGTGGGTACAATCTGTGTTCAGTTTTGTGCCTGGGGAGAGAGAACCTTGGCACACTCAGGTGTCCTCTCTGAGGTAGGAGTTCTGGTTTTTAGAGGTTATCTCCTATGGGATAAAATAGAAAGAGATATGAACTTCATTCACTTCTTTGTAGAAAGTATACTGTGAGTTGTTCTCATAGGGGAGAGGACTCCCATTCAGTTGGCAATGGTTATTGTGCCTATTGTTTCTTTCCTTGGGGGGGGAGAGCTCACCTCATCAGGGCAGATGTGTGGTATTCGACCTTCTCTCATGGTTCATCTCAAAACCATCAGCTTCTTTGCTAAATTTTTTTTCATTTAACTTTCCTTCTCTTTGGTGGCCTCTGTGGAAAGGTGGCTATAGGCAGCCATTATGCCAACTTATCTCGTTTTCCCTTATAAGGATTTTACGCTGTATTTCTATTGTAACATAAACATGCAATTTATTCCCTTTGATTGTTGAAAAATATTCTATTGTGTGAATATATCACATTATATGTATCCAATCATCTATAAATTCCATCACTAGTCCTGAAGATGTTCCCTTTTTTTCTAAGATTTCTAAAAGATGTTATCAACAAGAGATGTTGCCTCTGTCAAAAGTATTTTCTGTGTCACCAGAGGTGACCAGGGTATTTTTTTTTAATTCTACTAATGTACTGTTGCATTAGATAATTTACTCACATTGAAATAAACTAGCAAGTCTGGTAAAAAAAATCCCATTAGAAATACATGTATAAAATAATTTTCAAGGTACTGACCTGTTCCTGCACCTATATAGTATATCTCTTCAAGATTTGACACTGTTTTGCCCTTTTTTCTTTAGAACAAACATTGTTTGGGTGGTGCCTTTGACTCAGTATGTGAGGAGCTAACCCCATGTACCAAGGTTTGTGGGTTGAAAATTGGCCTCGGAAAAACTGCTACAAAAATATAGCCAAACATAATGGCAGGTACCCATCATCTCAGCTACTTGAGAGTTTGAAGCAAGAGAATCACCTAGGCTCAGGATTTGCAGGTTTTATGAGCTGTGTTACACCATAGCACTCAAATAAATGTGATAATGGGAAACTATGTCTCTACAAAACAAACAAACAAAAAACATTTGTATTATAATAGCTGAAAAAAATGCAAGGTGCTGACCTGAAGTGATCCACCAGAATTTTTTCTTCTCAGTAGCAGAGAGTACAGGCCTATGACAATGCTGCTGGGGAAATTTTGCATGCATTTTCTAAACAAGTTGGGTCTCACTATGTTAGTCTGATCTGAAACCCCTTAGCTTCCAGTGACTTTTGTGTCTCAACCTCTGAAATTTCTGGGATGATAGATGTGTACTATGGTGCTGATCCATGCTTATATTTTGGTGAAAGTTTTTCTTTATTTTTCTCATAGATAACAGCACATGAATTAAAAAAAAAAAACATTCTATTCAGATACAATTTACAAAGCACACAATTAACCCATTTCAAGTATAGAGTTTAATACTACATATTCAGGAATCATTATATAGTTTCTTTGTTTCTTACTACAGAATTTTTCCTTAAATTGTAGAAGAGGGAGAGAGAAGAAAGTTATGATTACAAAAAAAGTAATGGAGATGGAAAGCAAATTCGGAAGTGAGATTTGGAGGAAGAAAAAATAAAGTGAAGAAGAGGTGAAAGAAGGGAGGTAACAAAGAGAAATTACCATACTTGGTGACTCACAGCTATAATCCTAGCCCTCTGAAAGTCTTAGATGACTAAAGTTCTTTAACAAAGGGTAGGGGGCTGAGAATGGACTAAGCAAGTGTCAGATCTTCTCTGTGCTAAAAATTGAAAAATTATCCAGACACTGAAACAGACATCCAAAGTCCAAGTCACATAGAAGTCTCAGGCAGGAGATTGCCTGAATCCTGAAATTTGAGGTTGTTATGATCTACACTGAAGCATGAAAGACTAGCGTGGGCCCCATAGGAAAACCATATCTCAAAAAGCCATACACACACCCATGCAAAACAAACCATTACACCAACCAACAAATATTTTTATCATTTAAAAATACCAAAATTACCTTGATGATTCAAGCAAATTACACATGTTTAAGACCTGTGAAACTATGACCAAATTGTGGCTGTAGACAGGGATAGAAAATTTGTAAGCTTGTCTCAAATAAATGTTTTGAGAGTATGTGTCAATAAATGTTCTTGGTAGAGCATCCTGTGGAAGGTCCCTGTGACTCAATAGGTAAAATGTGGACAACATATAATAATGGTAGTGGGTTCACACCAGGTGCTGACCAAACTGCAATAACAACAAAAACATGCCAGGAATTGTGGAGGGCACCAGTAGTCCCAGCGACTTTGGAGTTGGAGTGAGGAAAATCATTGGTGACCAGGAGTTGTAGATTTCTGTGAGCTATTATGTTGTGGCACTCTACCCATGGTGGAAGCTTGAGATTATGTCTCAAAAAAATGAAAAAGGGGAAGGAAAGAAAAAATATAGAGTCCTACTTAAGTGACTTTCTGCAGTTTTTTCAGCTGTGATGCAGTTTGATTCACAATGCTGTTTAAAATCTCAACTGCTTTCTCATGTTGTCTCAATTTTGTCTCAGCCAAGGGCTGAAAATCTCAATTTTTTTATTTATATTTATTTTTTATTAAATCATAGCTGTGTACATTGATATGATCATGGGGCATCATACACTAGTTTCCCAGACCGGTTGACACATTTATATCATACTGGTTAACATAGCCTTCCTGGCAATTTCACAGTTATTGTGTTAAGACATTTACATTCCACGTTTACTAAGTTTCACATATACCATTTTAAGATGCACCACAAGTTATGTCCTATTTCTGCATTACTGATTATGTTCAAAATTGAGATTTCCAGAATATACTTGTGGAAATCTCAATTTTGAACATAATCAGTAATGCCAAAATGGGACATAACTTCTCTGTGTATTGAGAGCTAAAAAGTGTCCTGGTACAAACACTTGAGGGAGACTAGCTAAAGTGAGCAGAAAGGGCTACTTAGTATCTTTGAACAGAAGCCTGGATCCTAGGATAATATAGGGTAAAGTGATTTCATGGTCACAATGGATGATGTTACAATGGGTGTTGCCATAGGTTACCATTTTCAAGCTTAATCATATTCCTTCTAAGTATCTGTAGTGGATCCCCATGTATGATTTTGGGTCCACACTGTAACAAAACTTTGGGGTTCTGTTCTCTGCAGTTAAGTTATGCTTTCTAAAGTTTGTGTTTTTGGCCAAGGTATTCAACATCCCTTCCTTTCCCTTTCAATTAATGGAGTTGTAAGCAAATGGACATTTTTGTTTTACAATTAGTGCTGCCCTGGGATGTTTTAGAGCATGAACCCCAGCCCAAAGATTGGACAATAATTTCTCAGACAAGACAGGTATGTCACACAAATTTTAGTTCTATGTTTTGTGATGTTTTTCTAGAATAAACTTGTTTAGGAAGGTATGTGTCACATTGAAGGTCCTCTTTCAACATCTGATTAGGCAATTTGTCCTATTATAGAGTAATAAATAACTGCAGTTATTTATGGTGATCATGGGAAATATCAGCCTATCTGGAAAGTTCCAACATTCCTGACCTCCTTGCCACCTATATCAAAACTTTTGGCTTTTTGGTCACATAGGAAGTAGAAGAGTTACGTTGGGCCAAACCTTCAATACACAAACATTAATGAAATCTGGTAAGCAAAAAAGAGATATATTT
This sequence comes from Loris lydekkerianus, assembly GCA_963574355.1. Taxonomy (NCBI): domain Eukaryota; kingdom Metazoa; phylum Chordata; class Mammalia; order Primates; family Lorisidae; genus Loris; species Loris lydekkerianus. Next base: position 9,801 of record CAUYPK010010101.1, read on the forward strand.
ATAATGCTTGTGATATCTGCCACTACGAATATGCCAAACAGTCCTGACATAATCACTAGGGTCTGCTGATTGAAAACTTCTCAAAGCCCTAGACAATGTCATTTCTTCTTTTTTTTTTTTAATTTTTTTAAATTGTTAAATCATAGCTGTGTACATTAGTGCCATCGCCTGTACCCATTTTAAGATGCACCATAGATTTGGTCCACTCATTACCCTCCCTCCACCCAAACCTCCCCCCTCCCTTCTCCTTCCTTGGCCCTTTCTCCATAGTCTTGTGCTATAGTTGAGTTATAACCTTCATGTGAAAGCTATAATTTAGCTTCATAGTAGGGCTGAGTACATTGGATACATTTTCTTCCATTCCTGAGATACTTTCCTAAGAAGAATATGTTCCAGCTCCATCCATCTAAACATGAAAGAGGTAAAGTCTCCTTCTTTCTTTAAGGCTGCATAGTATTTCATGGTATACATGTACCAAAATTTGCTAGTTCATTCGTGGGTCAATGGGCCCTTGGGCTTCTTCCATGACTTAGCAATTATGAATTGGGCTGCAATAAACATTCTGGTACAGTCATTTCTTGAGTACAGCTCAATAATTATTTAGAAGCATGACTACAATGTTTGGATGTTCTGGAAAGTCAAGGTAAGCTGATCCCCTGTGCTCAGATGTTGGAAAAAAAGCTGAGAAACAACGACAAAAAATACCTTCATCTTTAATTTCATTCCTGGTTCCTACTGAAATAGAAAAGGTAGTCAAGCCTTGTGTAGCACTTTCATGTAGTTCCAGCTACTCCAGAGGCTTAGGCAAGAGGATCCCCTAAATCAAAGAGTTAGTTCTTGCTATGTGCTAGGCTGAGGCCATGACACTCTTGAATGAAGAATATCATGAGATTTTTTCTAATAAAAATAATAAAAGATATAAAAAAAGAAATAAAATTTGTTAGGCACAGTTCCCAAGAGCAAAAGTGGGGAGAGAAATCAGTAGAGAATGGAATAAGAAACTGCATAAAGAAGTTTTCTTGTGGCTTCTGTGGGAAGAATCAATGAGTTAGAACCCTTGACTTTGGCATTGGTTCCTTAGGATATAGCTAGTTGATTTCATGGGGAGGGTTTTTTCAGAAATGTCTGGTCCTTTACATTTGACTGATTTGGGCAAGGGAATATTAGCCCAGATTAAAGAACCCCAACAGATGTGACTAAGGGAGTAGTCTGGATTTTGTATTGTGCATCTGAGAAGGCTGATTTGAGTCAAGAATTTACCACATGGGAAGTTTTGAGTGAGTACAAAAATTTGGAAATCAAAAGGGTCATAGTTAGATAAAATCCAAATGCTTGACTAATATAGATTTTTGGAAAACAATTTCTCTATGAGAAAATAATTTCTCTAGTTGATAAATAAACTAGGTATGAAATTTAAAAAGAACAAATGTGGAAAACAAAAAAAGATGGGTAAATCTCCAACCAATTGTTTTCTCCATTTGTATATTGAGACAAAGTTTTGTTTTCTTGCCCTTCATAGAGTGCACTGAAATCATAACTCACAGGAATCTTCGTGGGTTATCAAAAAATAAACCTATTCCCTCTGCTGGAACTCTTGGTGTCTGCAAAGCATCTGGCCCTTTTTTATACTTCAGAAATGGGGTTCTCACTAGTGCTCAGGCTGGTCACCAATTCAGAAGCTCAGACAATTTAATGGACTGGGCCTCCAAAAATGCCAAGATGACAGGCATAAGGCACCACTGTTGGCCACAAGCATAGTTGGAAAACAATCCCTTTTTCATGGTCTGGAGTGTTGGCTCACACTGTAATCCTTGCATTGTGTTATGCAAATGCTGGTAGTCCAAAGTAACTGGACAGTGTGTGTGTGTGGGGTGGTGGCACATAGATTCCCACATGCTCAGGAGGCTAAGGCAATAAGAGATGTTGAGCCCTTTGGTGCATCTGTAGCTCAAAAGAGTGGGACACTGACCAAATACTCCAGAGATGGCTTGTTTCAACCTGGACCCCTGCCAAAAATCTGCAAAAAAAAATTTTTTTTTTTGAGCCCCGGAGTTTGAGACTGTGGTTAGCTATGATGAGGTCATAGCACTCTACTCTTAGAAAGGAAGTAGACTCTGTTTTAAGAATAAAGAAAATAACAACTTCAGAAGCATGAGAAGGATGGAACTATGTGCCTTCCATGTCAATTCATGTTAGTCTGTTGGTGAGCAAGAAGATAAGATTCACTCTCTCTCAGATATATGCCTGAGTATATCTGGGTACTTCTTATACTGTGATACTACCTCAACTTTTGAAAACTTTCTCAAGTTTTATTATTTAAATAAGTAGTTTGCCCTTTTCAAGAGTACAATTCTGTTTCTTATAGCCAAAGCATTGTACAGCTATCACCACAATCTAATTTTAGAACTTTTAGTTCTCCCCCCATATAAAGAATGTCAATACCTACCAACAGTCACATTCATTTTCCCCTCCACCTTACTCACTCACTACCCTCTATTCCTAGCAGACAATTGACCCTGTCTTCATGTTTTTCTTTTATTTTAATTTTTTAATAAATTATATCTATGTATATTAATGCAGTTGTGGGGTACGATGTTCTGGTTTTATATACCATTTGAAATATTCTCATCACACTGGTTAACATAGCTTTCACCGTATTTTCTAAGTTATTGAGTTAAGACATTAATATTCTACACATAGTAGTGGGGAAGGAAATCTGAAACTTTCTGAAACTAATTCATGTTTTTATGTTTTCTTCTGAGTTCAGTCATACTCTGTGTGGTCTTTTATAACTGTACTTGTTCCTTTATCATAATAATTATAAGGTTAATTCCTATTGTAACATAAATATGCACATCACTTCTTTTGATTGTAGAAAAATATTCCATCATGAAAATATAGCACATTACATGCATCCAATTATTTGTAAATCTCATTACTAGTCCCAAAAATCTTCTCTTCCCTTGTGTGATGCAGAAGCTAATGATCCAAAGTAACTGAACAAGGTGGGGGGGGCATGTAGATTCCCAGATGCTCAGGAGGCTGAGGCAACAAGATCTGTTGAGCCCTTGGGCACACCTGTAGCACAAAAGAGTAGGGCTCTTGTCACATACACCAGAAGTGGCTGGTTTCAACGTGGACCCCAGTTAAAAAACTGCATCTATAATTTTTAAAAATTTTTTTATCAAAAAGATATGTTGCATCAGTGCAAAAGCTTTTTCTGTGTCTCTTGAGGAGATTGTATGATTTTTATTATTGATTCTATTAAGGTCCTGTGTTCTATTAGTTGATTTTCCAGTTTTGAGCTAAACTGGCACTCCTGGCAATGCATCCCATTTGTGATATATGTATAAAATATATTGTAAAATAACTTACTTTTCCTGCACTTGTGCAGTATATCTTTTTTTTTTTTTAATTAAATCATAGCTGTGTACATTGATATGATCATGGGGCATCATCCAGTAGCGTCATAAACCGTTTGACATATTTTCATCACACTGGTTGACATGGCCTTCCTGGCATTTTTTTAGTTATTGTGCTAAGACATTTACATTCTACATTTACTAAATTTCACATATAGGTGGGATTACACCTGCAATGCGGTATATGCAGTATATCTCTTATAGATTTCATATGGCATTTCCCCCTTTGCCCCAGAAAAATACATTGGTACCATCTTAGCTCAAGGAAATGCAAGATGATAAACTCAAGTGATCACCCTGATGTTATCCTTCTCTGCAGCTGAGAGTGCATGCACATGCCACCACTGCTGGGGAAGATTTGACCTAATGATTAGGACAAGTGGGGTGTTACTAAATTTTGGTCTGAAACAACTTACCTTCTAGAAATTGGCCTCTAAAATTACTGAGATTATAAGTGTCAGCTATAATGTTTATAAATGCTTATGTTTTGGTCAAGTTTTTACTCTGTTTACCTCATAGACAAGAGCCTGTAGATTAAAATATAATAACACTCTACAGATGTAATTTACACACTGCACAATTGACCCATTTCAATTATAGTTTTCCAGACTACACATTAAGGGATCACTTCTCTAATTTGTTTATTTGTTACTAGACAAGTTCTCCTTGAAGTGTAGAGGGAGAGATAGAGGGAAAAAAATATGAAGGAAGAAATAAAGGAGTGAGTAAGCCAATGAGAGAGATAGAACTGGAGGAAAGAAGGATAAACTGATGGAGAGTGAAGGGAATGGGGAGGAAAGGATACCAAGAAAGAGAAAATGACCAAACACGGTGGCTCATGAAAGTAATTGTATCCCTCTGGCAAACTGAGATGAGTGGAGTTCTTTTATTACTATTATAATAATTGTTAAATCATAGCTGTGAAAAAAAAATCATAGCTGTGTACATTAATGTGATCATGGGGCAACATACTCTGGTTTTGTAGACCAGTTTGACACATTTTGATCATACTGGTTAACATAGCCTTCCTGTCATTTTCTTAGTTATTGTGTTAGGATATTTACATTCTACATTTATTAAGATTCACATATACCCTTGTAAGATGCACCGCAGGTGTAATCAAACCAATCCCTCTCCTTTCACCCACCTCCCAATTCCCCCCTCCCTTTCCCCCTTTTCATAGGTTATAACCGGGTTACAGCTTTCATGTGAAAGCTATAAATTAGTTTCATAGTAGGGCTGAATACATTGGATACTTTTTCTTCCATTCTTAAGATACTTTACTAGGAAAAATATGTTCCAGCTCCATCCATGTAAACATGGATGAAGTAAAGTCTCCATCTTTCTTTAAGGCTGCATAATATTCTATGGTGTACATATAGGACAATTTATTAATCCATTCATGGATCTATAGGCACTTGGGAGTCAAGTTCTTGAAAGAGAAGTTTCTTAGAATGGAGAGAGTATCTTTCATGCACTGTCACATTGAAAATTTGATAAATTATCTAAGAATTGTAACAAACACCACAATTTATAGGCACATGGCAACCTCAGACACAATTTTTGCCTGAATCCTGACTTTTGATGTTTCTAAGATCTAGGCTGAGGCCACGAAAGACTAGCTTGAACCAAATAGGCTTACCCCATTTCAAATATATCCATACACATACCCTTGCACATAGAAATCAACAAACTAATCAACAGAAATTGTCATAAGCTAAAAAAACTAGAATTACCTTCATCATTGATGCAAAGTAGAAAACCTTAAGACCTGTGAAGCTGTGATGAAATAAAGGCTATAGCCAGACATAGTAAATTTCTTTTTATTTTTTGTTTTTTTCTTTTTATTTTATTAAGTCATAGCTGTGTACATTGATATGATCATGGGGCATCATACACTAGTTTCACAGACCGGTTGACACGTTTGTATCACGCTGGTTAACATAGCCTTCCTGGCAATTTCAGTTATTGTGTTAAGACCTTTACATTCTACATTTACTAAGTTTCACATATACCATTGTAAGATGTACCACAAGTGTATTCTCACCAATTCCCCTACTTCCACAAACTCCCCCCTCCTCCCTCCCCTTTCTTTCCTCCTTCCCCCTATTCCTAGGATGCAATTGGGTTACAGCATTCATGTGAAAGCCCTATATTAGTTTCATAGTAGAAGTGAGTACATTAAATATTTTTTTTCTTTTTTCTTGGGATACTTTACTAAAAAGGATATGTTCCAGCTCAATCCATGTAAACACAAAGAAGGTAAATTCTCCATCTTACTTTAAGGCTGCATAATATTCCATGGTGTACATATACCATAATTTATTAATCCATTTGTGAATTGATGGGCACTTGGGTTTCTTCCATAAGTTAGCAAATGTGAATAGGGCTGCAATAAATATTCTCGTACAAATATCTTTGTTGTGACATGATTTTTGGTCTTCTGTGTATATGCACAGTAGAGAAATTACAGGATTGAATCGTAGGTCTATTTTTAGATTTTTAAGTATTCTCCATGTATCTTTCCAAAAGGAATGCATTAATTTACATTCCCACCAGCAGTGTAAAATCCACGCCAACATCTCTGGTCTTGGGATTTTGTGATATAGGCTAGTCTCACTGGAGTTAGATGATATCTCAAAGTAGTTTTGATTTGCATTTCTCTGATGATTAAAGATGATGAGCATTTTTTCATATGTCTGAAGGCCATGAGCCTCTCTTCTTCAGAGAAGTTTCTCTTCAAATCCCTTGCCCAGGTTGTGATGGGATCCCTTGTTCTTTTCTTGCTAATGTGTTTACTCTGCAAAGCCAGGCACCTCCTGTGCTCTCAGTTTGTTGTTGAGGCCACACAAGGTGGTTCAGTTTTCCAAAATGGACCTTGACAGCTCCTGCCTGTTCTCAGTGGACCACAGGTCCCTATACCACTGTTCCCTTGAAAGGAATTCCACAGTCACTGCCTTTCCCTTTGGGTGGGACATGGGGAATGCAGCCTTCCAGAGGTTAGACCTCACCAGCAGTGGTCCTCATGAGTGTCCTACCCAGGTGGGCCGTTTTCAACCTTATAGTCCACCACACTATTGCAACTTCCTGGCATGATTGAAAGTTATTTTATTTTTAGTTTGTTTTTGAGACAGATTCTCACTCTATTGCCCTGGGGGTGTGCGGTGGTGTCACAGCACATGACAACCTCAAACTCTTGGGCTCAGGTGATCCCCTTGCCTTAGCCTCCCTTGTAGCTGTGATTACAGATGCCAGCCATCATACCCAGGTAGTTTTTCTATTTTTAGTGGAAACCTGGTCTTGCTTTTGCTCAGGCTTATCTCAAACATCTAAGCTTAAGCAGTCCACCTGCCTCAGCCTCCAAGAGTGCTAGGATTACCAGCATGAGTCACCAGGCCTGGCTTGTTTGAAAGTTTTCACAGAGGATGTTCATGGTGTAGGTGGCTAGGAAACCTAGGATGGGGGCAAAGAGCAGGCATGGAATGAAAGTGGGGAAGTGTGGGGGAGGGCTGTGAGGCAAGGGCTCAGTATCTTCCTTAGATTTTTGTCATCCTGTGTGCCAGAAGGAGTGCCGGAATGAGCAAGGAAAGATCCCAGCCAGCCCGGTTAATTCCTCACCCGCATTTTGGGCTGCAATTCCATTTCTCGGTCTCCAACCATGCACAATAGATGGCGGAGGGGGGAGTGATGCTGAAGAAGGCCCAGGCCAGAGAAGTGTTTTTGTAGCATTTAGTGCTGCTGGCACCAGCTGTGCAGTAAAGAGTTTAGGGGTCACCAGCCTTATGATATTTCCATATGCCTCAAAGTTGAGGTTATTCTTTGAACCTTATATCTGAATTCTCAGCATCTAAAACAGCTTAATTTATATTAATCATTTATAAGGCAAACATTTTGCACCAGACCTCACCTATCACTAAAAACAGGACACCCTGCCCTCACGGGGGCTTAGTGCCTTTAGCGACAGGGCCAAGAAGAACTCCACCCTGACAGTTGTCTTGACTATGTTTCCTCTTTTGAGTCAACCACATCATTTTATTCCAAGTAGATTATAATAAACCCAACCCCTCATTTCTGTTTTGGCTCCCAGTAGAGATGCCAGCTGCCCCTGCAGGGTTTTTATGTCACTGATGACTCTTCTTTCTGGACATGGGGAAATTGTCAGTTTCTTGAATCAATAATTTGGGAAAAAGAAATACATATGGAAAGCTATAAATTATAATACAACATACATAGAAAACACCAATAATAACCCCATGGCTTGATATAGTAAAAGTTTTAATTCTACACAAAGCTTTCAGCAATTGTGTTCATTTAGTACCCAGGACGTTTGCTGCATGTATCCTACAGCTGTGTGATGGCCAGTGAAGGCACGTTCTGTCCTGGGAAAGGGTCTGACCTTTAGTTAGTAATTAGGATGCCTTACTAAACTCTTTATTTTGTACATTACATTGAGTGATTTTAATGATCAAATAATATTTAATCACTTGAGGAATGAGACACTTCCCATGCATGGTAATTCAGATGTTTAAATAAAACTTTTCACCCTATCATTTACCTCACTTCAGAATATCTACTTTTTTGTTTAAACTTTGAAACAAAAAGTATGTGAGTTAGATACCAAATCTATTTTCTTCCATTGTAACTCTTTTCCTCATTGGCAGGGCTCTGATCTTCAGGTTTAAAATGTCCCTTAAAAGGAGTATTATAAACATGAATGAGTTGACTCTTGCTCCTTAGAAATTGCTCCTCCCAGCAGTAAAATTGTAATTTCTTATACTTTTGCTAAGTATACATGGAAGACGCCAAGAAATAAACTCTACTCTGGTAGAGGGCTTTTTCTTTTTCTAAAATATTGTTATCAATCATCTTAGCCTTTGGTAACATCATTTCTTAGGGGAAAAATACATGTCATTACATCAACATTATGTTAAAAATATATATCTTAAATACTTTGTTAGATAAGCTGCACTTGGAAAATAACAAGGAATAACACAGCTGTGCACCAGCGACTAATCAGACTTTCAGTAATTACTTATTAAGTGGAAGTGTAGCACAGAGTTGAGTTAGAGTCTGGTCTGTGGTCTTGTTTGCCTCAGTTTTCTTATGTGTAAAATGAAGATAGAATACCACCAGCCGTGTTCTAACTACCCATTACTGCATAACACAATGCCACAAAACTCAGCGGCTTAACCACAGGGCACCATTCACTTTGGTCCTGAATCTTCGATTTGCAAAGTGGGTCTGGGAGGGGCACCTTGACCGTGCTTCCCTTGGCATCAGCTGGAGTGACTTGAATGCTGGAGTTAGTGCCAACTCCTGATTGGTGGTTGGCACTGATTGCCAGCCACTTTCTCGACTGGATGCTGTTGGCTAGAACATCTGTATGTGGCCTCGCTGTCTGGCCTGGGTCTCCTTTGTTTGTTCGCTCCTGACTGGTGGTTGGCACTGATTGTCAGCCACGTTCTCGACTGGATGCTGTTGGCTAGAACATGAGGCCAACTATGTGGCCTCGCTGTCTGGCCTGGGTCTCCTTACAGCATGTTGGCTGGGTTCCAACATTGAGAGTCCCAAGGAAGAAATAGCAGATCTTGTTTTTTTATGACCCCTCCTTGGGAGTCTTAACACTTTCTTGCTATTATAGTCTATTGATTGAGGCAGCCACAAGTGCCTGCACAAGTTCAAGGAGAGAGAAGAGGCTCCCTCTCTCGATGAGGGATGGCAAGGTTCTGAAGAGCAGAAATACTGTTGTGGTCATTTGTGTAAATAACAACTTTCTACTTACTGTGGTTTTCACGAGAATTAAATGAGCTGATACAAATATAACACATTTATCACATATTGAGCAGTAAATAAGGACGTGCTAATCACTGGGCATGTAGAAATGTGCATGGAGACTGTACAATATCTTTGAATAGCAGAGACTCAAAATTCTAGAGTTGCCAATCCAGGATCCTTTACTTAAACACAGGAAATCGAAGCCACGAGATCAAAGTGCTTATTCCAGATTAGTCTATGGAGTGTGGAGAATTACAGAGTTGGCAATCACAGAAATAGACCTCTAAACAGTTGATTAAGACAGGTAATGGATGCTCTGTCTCCAGAGATCCTTGGAACCTGATTTAAAGATATACTTGAGAATAAAAGAAATAGGTCTTCCCTCTAACTTGGAGTATATTTGTGTTCAGTTGCAAAGTTTTTTTTTTTTTTTTTTTTTTTTTTTGACTTCATCATGTGATTGCTAGGATCAGATGAATTTCTTCCAAAATTGCTAGTGCCACATATTTTGCCACATCACACACAACAGGTAGCTTTTTTTTCTTAAGAATTAGAGTGTTTTCAGAGACATAACCTACAAATATCTTCTCCCATTCTGAGATGAGGGCTTGCTTTACTTACTGTGTTCTTGGCTGTGCAGAAGCTTTTTAGTTTGATCAAGTTCCAGTAGTGTATTTTTGAAGCTGCTTCAATTGTCTGGGGGGTCCTCCAGAGATGAATCCAGCTACATACTATTGTTTGATCTTT
>CAUYPK010010103.1:0-41634 GCA_963574355.1 Loris lydekkerianus
GGATGATAATCTCAGTGGGATTTCTGGCATCTTTTGTTTTCAGTAATCTTCTGCAAATCAGGTTTGTATTCAGTTGTAGCCACTCGGAGCAGTTCCTTTACATGAGTGTCAGTCAGAATGGACCGGTGCTTTGATTTCACGCGTTTCCCCCCTGGGGGCAGGACTACGTGCTCAGAGATCTCTCCTCAGAGGTCCCTCCTCAGAAGCAGCATAACAAAATCCAAACTTGGCAAAGAGCCACAGTATACAAAATAATGATAAGAGGCAAAGGGCCGCATTCATTTTGGCCGGGAGCCGCATGCAGCTCGAGAGCCGCGTGTTCGCCACCCCTGGCATACACACATATAAAATGAAATTTCTCATATAAACTCCAAATACGCATTCCATTTTTAGAAATAATGAGTGTTTCAGATATTTGAACTCAGTCTCCATTTTTAATTCCATAAAAGACACAGTAGAAAGAGGGTCAGATTCAGAACCACTCGTATCAAAGCTGGGTTCAAATCCATTTTCTGTTGTTAGCCCCGTGGCCTCAACTACCTTGAACCTTAGTTTCCTCATCTGTAAAATGGGGAATTACCTACCTCTGGAATTACAGAACTTGGCATAATGATGGATGCTTGATAAATGGTAGCTGTAGTTAGTGTATAATGCAATTATTCCCCTTTGTGATAAAATAGAGTTTCAGACGCTGTAAACGTGGAACATGTATCAGGTAGCATTTCGGATGTTAGTTTGTGGGACTTTTCTTGATCACAACAAATTAGAGGCAAAAAATGTGGGCATGTGTTAAAATACACATGTATCTTGTGATTTTTATATTTTCATAATCTCATTTGTAAATGCCGTGACCGTCAACTTGTGTTCACCCAGTAAATAGGGTGCTGTTTCTAGCTTTCTCTCAAAGGATGATGATGACATTATCTGAGCTTAATGGAATATAAGTAGAAAGATTAAGTATTACAGTTGTTTTGCATGCATGCCTTTTCCTATTTTTTAAAAAAATATCCCCATCAGGGTGAATTTAAGGTATCAGAGAGATACCTCACCATGGACGACTTGACCACTGCCCTGGAGGAGAACAGAGTGAAGGAGATGTTTGGCTCTGGCACAGCCTGCGTCGTCTGCCCAGTTTCTGATATACTACACAAGGGGGAGGTAAGATAAATATTTCTTCCTGCCATTTCCAAACATTTGCCTGTAATTTCATTAATTTTTAAAAAATTTGTGAATGAAATTCTTGTTGGATCCAGGATGAAAGGGTTTTTGTTTGTTTTTATAACTCGACATTATTTTAACTAGGGCAGTTGGTCCAGATGAAGCCATATTCACGCACCTGTTACCACCGCTTTGATAGTGATTTTGTGTAAGCTCACAGAAGGGAGGGAGCCGCTGGTGTCCTGGGACAGGTGTTGCATCTGCCTCACCTCTCCAGACTTCCATTCTAGTCTCTTCCGAATGACCAGCTCACTAAGGAAGGCTCTACAGGGAGTAGAAATTTTAGCTTCTCGTCCCTGAACATACTTCCAAGCTCATGGATTAGGAATGGCAGGTAGTTATAGAAAATGCATTTGAATGGTCAATGCCTACTTTTATTACTATTTCTGTTTTTATTATTAATAAGTAGACCACTTCATGAGAAGTTTTCATTTGGCAAACTTGGTTCATTTACTAAACTCTGACAAAAGGAATTCAAGGATTTGGTTGGAAGAGGTGTTCTCTTAGTAATTGAGTTTGATCTTTATGTGTGCCACACTTTTATTATTAATATATATTTTTGTCAATTTTGTTGCTTTCCTCTGAATAGCAAAGCTCCAATACTTACCACTAACATCAGCCTCTAACTTTATAACTTAAAGGCATGTGGGCATTATAATACAAATTGCCTTAAATTACATATTACAGTCAATACCTGAGGCATAGTGGTTAGGGCTGCCAACTTCCTATGCAGTGCAAAAATCTACATGTAATTTTTGACTCTGTAAAATTTTTTTTTTTTTAGAGACAGAATCTCACTTAATGGCCCTCGATAGAGTGCTATGGTGTCACAGCTCACAGCAACCTCCAGCTCTTGGGCTTAAGTGATTCTCTTGCCTCAACCTCCCAAGTAGCTGGGACTATAGGCGCCCATCGCAACGCCTGGCTATTTTTTGGTTGCATTTTGGCCGGGGCGGGGTTAAAACACACCACTCTCGGTATATGGGGCCAGCGTCCTACCTCAGGCGGCGCCCTCTGTAAAATCTTAACTGCTAATAGCTTACTGTTGACCAAAAGCCTTATCAATAACATAGTCAATTAACATGTATTTTGCATGTTATATGTATTAAATACTATGACTATAATAAGCTATTAAGAAAATCATAGAGAAGAGAAAATATATTTACTTCTTGTTAAGTGGAAGTGGTTTATTTCCATTGTTCCTCATTTTGAGCAGCCTGAGGAAGAAGAGGAGGGGTTGGTCTTGCCGTTTTAGGGGTGACAGGTGGAAGAAAAATCCATGTATAAGTGGACCAGTTCAGACCCATGTTGTTCAGTGTCAACTGTAAATATAAATTCTACTGGTTTTATTATGTTTTATATTATGTTCTTTTTTCTCAGCTGATCTAACTTTATTGGTATCCTTTTCATTGGTTGAGGTTGAAGGGATGGCTTTTCACAAAATTCCATCTACAGATGGATTGTTTCCTAGATTATTCTGTTTGATATTTTTACTTCCACTGATTATAAAGCCACTGTTTTGTATTTTATTACAGTAGCATCAAGGTCATGTTACTGATCTACTTTATGAACTGAAGTTGTCATTAGGTCAGTTTTTTTTAAGCCCAATTATTATTTTACCTCTAAATAATAGAGAAATAAGAAGGTGATAAAATTTAACATATTTTAAATGGTCTTGCGAAATCATTTAGAGCCAAAGGTACATCTAATTATCTTTTATACTAAAGGGCAGGCGTACTAGGAAAAGTATTTGAGAGTAGGCTATCTAGTAAAATCAAACTATCCAAAGCCCTCAAGCCAGCAAGCAAGTCATGAATAGTCATGATTCAGATACAGATTAGGGGCATGAACTCTCTTTTGGGCATGAATTTTAATCATGCTATCCAATATGGTGGAGATCGTGGCCCATGAGGTTCACCTTGGACCAGAGGCAAGTGTGGAAGCCTATTTTGTGAAGGAATGGACTTGCTTTCATTTATGCTTCCAAAATGACTTGCATTAATTCAAGTTCTTACTCCTTGCCAAAGGGTTAGATGTAGAGGGCCATCATTCATTCTCATGGAGTCTTAGAGTCTTGGAAGAGGTCCGGTTCTTTAAGTTTACCTGCTATTTTAGGTAACCCCCGGCCTCTCCTTGGTTCCACAGCTCAGCCTGGAGACTGACATGTAGAGCAGTTGTGCCCTAAAATGATTTGATATGTAGTGAACAACCTTATCATTGGCTAGTTTGTTTTCATTCAAAGTCAGGATAAGAAAAGTCTTTGGCATAAGGAGATAGCATGCATAGTCAGTAGGTTATATTGCTATTCTTTACTTCATTTCAATGGAATTGCCTTAATATAGTAAACAAGCAGTGTCTTACCTGTTATCACTATATGTGTGAAAACCCTCAAATTACCTCGTTTCCCTTTCTTTTATAGTCAATACGCATTCCAACCATGGAGAATGGTCCTAAGCTTGCAAGTCGTATCTTGGGCAAATTGACTGATATTCAGGTAAGAGCTTCTTTCTTTTTAAAAAGTCACCTTATTTCATTGGGAGCTCACACCAAAATCATATTTTAGTGGAGAGAAGTGAGTAAATACAACAATTTGAGATCAGTAAGTTAAATTTAAAGAAGATATCCCCAATGTATGTGTGGGCCTGAGCAAATCAGAAGTGGGGTAGAAGGTAAAGGATTTAAAAAAAGAAAGAAAATACTGTCAGGAGCTCCCAAGTTACTTAACATTTAAATAATATAGATAAATATTTTGAACTATAATATACCCTTGTTTAAAAAAAGAAAACAAGAAGTAGGAGAAACCGTAGGAAGGAAATTACATGAGCCATGATTCCAGTACAGATATGACCACTGTTAATTTTTGATGTCCTAAACTTTAATGTTCGGTAACTACTTACATACTTTTAGATATTTTTACCTAACAGTGGGGCCATGTTATTCATATGCATAACTTTGTTACCATCTTTTTTCATTTAATAAACCATTTGCTTTTTCATATCAATAAATAGTTTTCTCAATACCATTTATAAAGTTTAATTGAATTCCATTATATTGATGTACTGTTGCTCAGTTGTATTATTGAACAATTTCTTTATTGGCAATTTTTTCGCTACTATGAACAAAACATCCTTGATTATATTCTCTTAGAATACATCTGTGGGATAGTAATTACTGGGGACACCTTTATTTTTTTTTTTGGACACCTATTTTTTCATACTGCTAATTTTATTTTACTTTTTTTTTTTGAGAAAGAGTCTCACTTGTTGCCTTGGGCAGAGTGCCCTAAGCTAACAACAACCTCAAACTCTTGGGCTAAAGCAATCCTCCTGCCTCAGCCTCCCAAGTAGCTGGGACTATAGGCTCCCACCAGGATGCCTAGCAGCTAGTTTTTCTATTTTTAGTAGAGACAGAGCCTCACTCTTTTTTTTATGCTGGTCTCAAACTCCTGAGCTCAAGCAATCTACCCTCCTTGGCCTCTCAGATTGCTAGGATTATAGGCGTGAGCCCCATGCCTGGCCTATTTTACCTATTTTTTCCTGAGCACCAACCTATGCTAATATCTCATCAGGCAATTAAACAGGCCCATCAAATACCAGATAACACTAGGCCACCTAGAGAAAAAAAATGTTCTATAATCTGCAAACATTTCACAAGTTGTTGGAGGATTTTGTTGAGCTAAGATACCATCATTGCCAGTTAGTGAAAATATCCAACTAAGGTGGACTGAAACTCACACAAGACAGTAAAACAAAGTTTGATTGTTTGGATGATGTCACATGATACTGAATCAAATGACTGAGTGAAATTTTAAGTTTTCAGGAAAGCAGCGGGCCTCTAGAGAGCAGATGAGGACCTTGGGTAGTGAGGAAAAGTGGTATTTATCAAAACACTAACTCAGCAATATTTGTGCAAAATTCATAGAAATAAAGGAGAGTATATTGTAGGCTTTGGATCAATGAGCTGCCATACTTACATTCTTCAACCAAGGCTTTCTGTAAGAATTTTTTGTAAAGGAAATAAAGGAATATCTTAATATTGGAAGAAATAAAATATACTCAGTTGTTTTTTTAATTCTGTAACAGAAATAGATAGAAGTTATTTGAGGTAATACAGATTTCTGCATGGACTTTTAAAAGGACAAGTGTGATCACAGTTATAAGAAAGATCACTTTGGAAAGATTTTCAACAAATTATACAGAGTTTTCTTGGGCAGATTGTATATTCCACAGCAGTTGATGCACAAAGTGAGATTTCAGCGTTACCTCCAAGAGAGAAGTGAAACTGATTTGGTCGTAAAGAATTAACGGAAAAGGAAAAGGTCACCAGGCTGGGAGGAAAATCGAGCTCTATTAAATTGGGAGTGGAAAGAAGATCTGAGTGGAAGGGTTCAATAAACATGATCATGAAACATTGGCTGTGGAAGGGACCACACCAGGAGGCAAAAGTCAGAAATACGACTCATCAAAATCGAGATGATGATGACAAAATGCGTGTATTAGAAAGTCTGAATAAGATGTTCTCAGAAGGAGCATTTTTAAAAGTAAGAGTTTGGAAGCCAAGATAAAGTGACTAAAATAAATGTTTTTGATCAATTCATTCAACAAATGTTTGTATTGAGCGCAAACAGTCTGTGCTGGCTATTCACTGTGCTGGTGATTAATAGTGAAAAGGGGAACAAAATTATTAAGAGGAAGCACACTCATATAGAAGGAGCAAGCCAACATTCAGTGTAAATGTGAGACCCTTTGGAGAAGCCGGAAAAGGAAAGGTATATGTGAAACAGAGTATGATGAGGAAAAAATACAGCTTTTCCCTGGAGCTTCATTTATTATCTGTACCACTTAGTAAACCCAGCTTACTTTACTGTACCAGATAGTAAAGGATGATGGTAGTTACCACTGCAAAACTAATGACGTATTCAGAACTCCATGCTAGATAAACAAAGGTGTGTAATTACAGGACGTGTGAGGAAATGACGGCCATGCTGAACCCCGACCAGAAGCCCCAAATCAGATACGAATTGTTAAGGAACAAAGACCATCTATTCCCAGTTTTCAGAGCACATCTCAATTACTTTGTGCCTATGAACTTGGAACCTGAAGTCTCAAAATCATTCTCTTACACAATGGCAAATGGGCGCTGTCTGCCAAGCTAAGAGGTTGTCTGTCTGTTTCTTTCCAAGAAAAATAATGAACAGTCATTATTGAGGAAGAAAAGCATAGAATTGCATCATGTTGTACATTGGATTTCTTTTGATGTTACATGGAAACATGGATGTTTCCTACCAAGTGTTTCTGGTAAATTAAGAAGAGGGGAGCAGCCAGCACCAGAAAACCCATCAAGATGCTTGCCAGTCTGGCCCCGGGGGAGAATTCCTTCTTAACCACAGACTTGACTTTCATTTTAACTTCTGTGTGTGAGTAACCATCTCTGAGGCAGAGTGTGCCTCCCATTTAGCTAATTATCCACATAGCTCCCTCTGGGTCTCAGATTGGGTCTAAATACCTCCTAGTAGGGAAACATTTCAAACAAAAGTTTCTTTTTTCTTTTTTTAAGCAACAAAAGCAGACCACGTCTGTGTTTATATTTAACCACACTTGAACTTGGTTAAGTGTTGTCTGTGTTTTTGTTTTTGTTTTTCCTGTCCTGTTACTCTTTGACTGTTCCCAATATCGCCATAGTCACCTTGCTCCCACCATCTGAGATCCTCCCTCCCCTCCCAGGCTGTTCTGTTGTCTGATGCCTCTTGTCTCTGCCCTCCTTCCGCAGTTTGCTCGCCTGGTCAGGCCTTGGTTATCCTTTATGGCTCAGATCCTTTAGGAACCTTTTAAATTTCTCCTGAAATAACCCTCTCCTCTGGTCCAAATACACATTCATCTACTTACAGACAGCTTCTTCCTCCAGTTTCCCAGTGCCAGGGATTATCCCACAAGGCCACTAACTTACACTGTAATTAGTCACACACTAGTCTTCCCCTGAGGACCGTTTGGATGTCAGAATTGTTTATTCTCTTTTTATGCCCCAGTGTTCTGTGCAGGGCCTAAGCCATGGTACACATGCAGTTGTGTGTTTCTTGAATGAATAAAGGAATGCAAAGGAAAGACCAGGCAAATACTACAGATTAAAAAAAGTATTGCTGTTGTATATCAACACATTCTGAGAAGAGATAGAAGGTCTTGCATGATGTCAAGTTATTTTTCAGAAAACCTGATTTAAATCTTTTTTTTTTTTTCCCAAATGAGATATGCATTGAGACTGTTGTCTCCCTCAGATAAAAGCTAGAGCCTGGGTCTTCGGTATCAGGGGAGCCTGTGTGAGTAACTAGCGTTATTGCTACTTAGCTTCACTGACGTGGGGAGTAGTAATTGCAAAGACTCAGAGGTAGGCACGGTAAGCAGTGTCGGGAAAGAAAAGCCTGAATGAAACAGGAGCAGTTATCTGCATTGTTCCTGGGTCACCAGGTAGAATTAAAAAGTCTGCTTTTGTATTAGTGGTTACAGCTTTGTAAACATGAATGACCATTAGTGATTGCTGCATTTTTTTCTTATTTTTGGTGGAGCAGCATGATGACTTTTAGTTGCATCAAAATTAAAAGTCCAAAGTCCCCCTCTCGTCCCTCCCCGTGTCCTGAGCTGTCCTCTGTGCACATACAGACTTTGTCTCTAGATTGCCCTGGTGTGACTCCTTTGATTAGCTTGCCAGCCCCTTTTGTTTCCAGCCAGGATTACAAAGCTCTGCACGGCCTTTAAATGGGGTTTAGAACAAGACTGACAAATTGTCACCCGGGGGCGGCACTGACTGTATTTTTATTGGAGTTGTAGAAAGCAGGTACACGACTCACGGGTTGTCCTGTTTTGCCAAGAATTTTCTGCTGAATGTAAAAGGCATTTAGCAAAACCACATGAAATTATTTGCCATATGTACCCCGAATGTGAAGTAATGAACTTGTCATGAGTTGTGTTTTGGTTTAGTGTTCTAACTGGAATTTGCAAAAGATTCAAATCCTGCACATCACACTGATAGTCTTTCACGTGGGCTCCAAAACACCATTGCCCAGCCTCCACGTGATCTGTCTGCACATCACACTGATAGTCTTTCATGTGGGCTCCAAAACACCATTGCTCAGCCTCCACGTGATTTGTCACGTTGCTTTAGCACCATCTCTGATTGCAGTGAACAAGGCTGGGTAAGTATGACTTATGGCAGGCCTACCAAGTGTTGTCCCTGTGAGTCTGCTGCTGCCATTCTGTAATGACACTGACAGTAGCACATATAAGGACATCCAGCCCATGCATACACATTTTCTCTTTGCCCTCCTTCTATGGACACCTATTCTTTTTTTGCAGTTTCTGGCCTGGGCTGGGTTTGAATCTGCCCCCTCCAGCTTATGGGGCCGGTGCCCTACTCTTTTGAGCCACAGGCACTGCCCTTTTTTTTTTTTTTGAGACAGAATTTCACTATGTTGATCTCAGTAGAGTGCTGTAGTGTCACAGCTCACAGCAACTTCCAACTCTTGGGCTTAAGCGATTCTCTTGCCTCAGCCTCCCAAGTAGCTGGGACTACAGGCACCCGCCACAACTCCCAGCTATGTTTTTTGTTGTAATTGTCATTATTGTTTAGCAGGCCTGGGCTGGGTTTGAACCTACCAGCCTCGGTGTATATGTCTGGTGTCCTAACCGCTGAGCTATGGGTGCCGAGCCTGGACACCTACTCTTGAAGAAAGGATATAATTTCTATCTCTGCTAAAATCTGCCATCTCTAGTTAGAATTAGTTTCCCTGGAAAAATGAAATTGAATTATCTACCAGCCAAATGAAAAAACTGATTGCTCGATGAAATGCACAGGTCTAGATGTTATGAATTACTTGTAACATCACATTTCTTGGGTACATTTCAGAAGGCTATGATTTTACATAAAAGCATAAATTACATGTGGAGGGGTAAAAGGTAAGACATAGTATTTAGGTTTGTAGGTTGATGATATATGGCCTATGACTGTCACTGTAACCAAAATTGATGTTCCATCATTTATAAAAGTAAAACAACTAATTGAAAGCAAATTTACTTTATCCGCTGACATTCAAGATGAAGTGGTAGTAGTCATGAATCACAATTCTGTTGATCTGCTAAAATGTCAATACACTAACACTCAGTTGTTATTAATGGCCAAAGTATCTGATATATTAATGGGAATCCAAGTAAGGGAAATAAAATACATGTCTGGTTCGTACCTTAAGTCATATTGATACCACATATAAAGCAGGTGGAATTTGAAGATGTTTCATCTGGCATTCGTCATGGTGCAACAGAGTTGGTAGCGAAAGGCTACAGTCTATAGGCAACTCTGGTGTGGATTAAGCAAGTCTCTTGACAGCCACTGGGCCTCCATCATTATCCCTTTCTTGCAAAGCACAGGTGGTACATAGACCCATTCCTGGCTCTGAGCATTTTTACCTTTTAGACTCTCCTCTCTAAGGTCTTTTAGAGGAGCACAGCACACGTACAGTGTGATACATACAAGAAATGAACGTCAGAGGCAGGAGAAACACCTTGTGATGAAGAGCCTTACTAACTTTATGTGTAAACGAGAAGCTTGGATTAAAATTTGTCGCTCTTCATACTTGATTTTTTTTTTAGCAGGACTTTATAAAAAAGAAATCTTTCCTAGCATCCCAGGATATGAAATGAGTAAAAGTGGGTTTATTCTGAAGTAAAGAAGTAGAATCCAGAGCCCTCCTTATCTGGGTCATCCCCTGCATGTTAGATGGTCATAAAAGTTCTTTCAAATTCAGAAATTCTAATGTTTCATATTAATTCAAACTAAAGTTATAGCAGGGCTAAGAGAAAGCCAGGTCTTGGCGAAAATGGACGTAGTCTGATTCCAATAAACACAGGGTGACAAATTTAATGGTTCAATAAACTAGGTTGGGGAGGTCTGGTACAAGTCAGTCTCTACACACATGGCTCTGTGAACATGGGGAGGGCAGTCCAGGTGGTGGTCAAAAAGATGGAATTGAATGTGAGAGGAACCTGGGCTGGTATCTGGGCTCTTCCATTTGCTAACTGCAACCTCGAACAAGTTATTTAATTTCTCTAATACTCAGTTTTCTTATCCATTAAATGGTATTGGCACTTGGTGTCTATGGCACTTTCTACCTATGGCCAACTATGAGGATGAAATGAGATGTTAATAAACCTGTAAACTCTTGGCACAAAAGCCTGAGCATGTGGTAACTGCTCAAAGGGTAAGAGCTCACTTAAACACAGGTATTTGTTGAAAGATTGACTTATCCTAGCACTCTGGGAGGCTGAGGTGGGAGGATCACTTGAGTTCAGGAGTTCGAGACCAGCCTGAGCAAGAGCGAGACCCTCATCTCTACAGAAAATAGAAAAATTAGCTGGGGCTTGTGGTGGATGCCTGTATTGCACAGCTACTTGAGAGGCTGAAATAGAAGGATCACTTGAGCCCAGGAATCTGAGGTTGCTATAAGTTACAATGATGCCACAGCACTCTACCTAGGGTAGACAGTCTACTTAGTGAGACAGTCTCAAAAAAAAAAGATTGACTTACCGATTGAATTGATAAGTACGGAGTTAGCTTTCTCTTTCTGATGTATAAAATATCTTTATTTATTTCAATTCCATTTTAAATATTAAAATACAAGTTTGCTTTTAAAGCAAATTATTTGCTAATGTAAATAATCACATTCTGGTTATGATACAGTTTCATAACCTTTGAAGGAATAAGAAAAATTGGGATGCTTACCTAGCACAGACAACTTTGATTTAGAGAGCAGTCTCTTTTAAGATCCACGGGGCTTGTCAATTTACTATTTTTGTTCATGAACATAAAATGCTGTTTTTAAATTTTTTTTCTTTTTTTTATTATTAAATCATAGCTGTGTACATTAATGTGATCATGGGGCACCATGCACTGGTTTTATAGACCGTTTGACACATTTTCATCACGCTGGTTAACATAGCCTTCCTGGCATTTTCTTAGTTATTGTGTTGAGACATTTATATTCTATATTTAGTAAGTTTCACATGTACCCTTGTAAGATGCACCGTCACCTACAGTGCATTTTTTTTTTTTTTTTCTTTTGTAGAGACAGAGTCTCACTTTACCACCCTTGGTAGAGTGCCATGACATCACAGGACTCACAGCAACCTCTAGCTCTTGGGCTTACATGATTCTCTTGCCTCAGCCTGCCCAGCAGCTGGGACTACAGGTGCCCGCCACAACGCCCGGCTATTTTTTGGTTGCAGTTTGGCCGGGGGTGGGTTTGAACCCGCCACCCTCGGTATATGGGGCCGGCACCCTACTCACTGAGCCACAGGCACCACCACCACCACCCCCCCTTTTTTTTTGAGACAGAATCTCATTTTGTCACCCTTGGTAGAGTGCCATGGTGTTACAGCTCACTGCAACCTCAAACTCTTGGGCTTGAACAATCCTGTTGCCTCAGCCTCCTAAGTAGCTGGGACTATAGGCTCTCTCCATAAGGCCTGGCTATTATTTTATTTATTTATTTATTTTATTTATTTATTATGGATGTGGTTTTGCTCTTGGGCAGGCTGGTCTTGAACTCCTGAGCTCGAGCAATCTACCTGCCTCGCCTTCCCAAAGTGTTAGGATTACAGGTGTGAGCCAGCACACCTGGCCTTAAAATGCTCGTAACTGCACCTCAGCATCACTTGAACTGCTTGCTGAAACGCAGAGACCCATCCCCAGAGTCTCCCATTCAGTCTGAGCTGGGGCCTGAGAACGTCCATTTCTAGTTTATTACCAGGTGATGCCAATACCAGTGGTCTGGGAATATACTTTGAGCATCATTTCTTTAGAGTAAAAATAACAATAATAATTTAACTTAGTCACTTCATTTGGAGAACAGAAGCAAAACAGAGAAATGATAACACAAAAGCAGGTACCCAAGAGGACCTACACCTGCTGTGAATTTCAGCTCAGCCATCCTCATAAAATTCGTGATCCTTTTCAGGTATTTTTTTTTTTAATGTCCCAAGCAAAAGCCTTTTATATAACCTTGGTGGTATTATTAAGTTTGTTTACAGGCTGTTCCTGCATTGTTAGCTTTTATACTGAAACCTGTTTTCTTGCTTTTGTTGTAGTATGGAAGAGAAGAAAGTGACTGGACAATCGTATTATCCTGAATGAAACATACGAGACTCTTGACTGTCTGCTGTTGGGGTGGATTCTTGCTTTTGAATTTGTGGTAGATATTTTTAGGCTGCCTGTTAGAAGCTGTGCACAATGTAGTTTGTGTTATTAGTGTGTTGCAAGCGTGATTGTTTTCCTCCTGCCAGAGAAAATGACGTGCAATCATCGAATAGTGTTTTGAAAACTCAGAAGTAGCCGCTTCCTATCACCCTTCCCAGGCAAATGTTCACGTAAGCCATAGAACATGGAATTTTCCTCTGGGATTCAGTGCCTCCCCTAGACTTCACTCTGATGGTAAAGTGTTTGTTTATTCCTTGCTAAAAGTTATGGTCTGCTACTCAACCAAAAGTGATTGTGTGTGTGTGTGCTTGAAAGCTGATTTGAGTCAATTTCACAAATGTTTCCCATGACACATCTTTATCCTCAGAAAGTTTTGTTGTTTTTTTTTAAAGACTCTGAAAAACTGGATCTCTTCCCATCACAGTGTTTCACAGACCTCCTAGGTCAATCCTAAGATGAATATCTCCCCTCTTGCTGATGTCACACATTCGCTTCAAACTCACCCAGGGCATCAGTGAGACCTGAGCACATTTCTACCAGTTGCCTTTTCACATGATATTGTAATGCTGTTAGTCAGGCTGCTACAAGACCGAGGGTCTTGTGCCTTATAGATCTTATAGACCCCCGATGCCAGGCACATAGTAGGTGTTCAGTAAATGTTTTGTATAATGAATGATGAACGTTCATCTTCGATAGAAGGTCACTTCCTTTGTTTCTACAGTAAGAAACCTCTTTCTTTGAACTTATGATTGATTCTGATATAGTGTATGTTTACCTCATATGGGTGTTTATTTTCCATGGGCTACTAAGTCATTAGAGATACTATAGGCATAGTTATTTGGAGAAATCATTTCTTACTGAAGGCTGTCTTGGAAGTGAAGATGAAGCTCTACAGAGAGGTCATGATGTCATCACAACCAAATGGAAATGACCGATGTTGTATGTTAAGGGTTAGATGCAAAATAAATCATCTTTTTGTAGGGGGAGGGATGAAAAAGCAAAGAGGATATATGCTCTGGTTCTTTACTCTTTTTGTATGTGCCCTTTTCTGTTGAATGGGGGATTGGATGAGTATGTGGATAGTAGGATATAGAGAAAGCAGTTATAGGTGATATTTTCCTCATTTGAGAGATATGAGTTACAATGGTATCCTTCTTGGTTTATCTGGGGGAAAGTCAAATCTTGATAGAAAACATTTAGCCTTAGAAGGTCAACTCTCGGACATTGTATTTTCGTTTCCCTTGGTTCTAATAACGTTCATCTTGCTGATCATATTTTATTCTCTTTTCAAAGCAACGGGGAACAGAACATTTCTAAAAGCTTGATGCATTGGAAAAATTTCCTTAAGGCATTTAGCAACACATAGCAAATGGGATTTGATTCTTTTTCAAAACTTCCAGCCATAGGATCTTTTATAGACAGATATAGCAAAATGAAAATTAGAAAAGTATGCGATGAAAAGGGATGGTAAAAATATCTTTTAGGGGGCTTTTAATGGGTGATCTGAAATTTTGGGAGCGTGTCCTTTCTAAGTCCTAGGAGCTTTTGACTTCCTCCTGTACACATTCACCAAGTAGTATTCTAAGGTTATGCTTTTGCCTTGCCTAAATACTTTGACCTCATCCTTTTATTTTTTTCTAGACAGGGTCTCACTCTGTCACTCTGGGTAGTGTCACCATAACTCACAGCAACCTCAGACTCTTGGGCTTGAGCAGTTCTCTTGCCTCAGCCTCTCAAGTAGCTGGGACTATAGGCGTGTGCCACCCTGCTCTGCTAGTTTTTTTATATTTAGTAGAGATGGGGTCTCGCTCTTGCTCAGGCTGGTCTCGAACTCCTGAGCTCAGGTGATCTCCCCACCTTGGCCTCCCAGAGTGGTAGGATTATAGGCGTGAGCCACCGCACCCAGCCTGACCTCATCCTTAATATAGTACTCTAGAAAAAACTTGTGGGTAATCTTAGTTGTCAGGTAGCACATAATAACTAGACTTTGATTCCTATGAAATAGAAATTATTTATTTGCCATAATATATTTTATACTGCCCATCTCTAAATTTAGTGTGACAAGACATGCCCATTGTGAAAGTTAGAAAACATCATATTTGTATGGTTTCTATTATAAAGTTTTAAGAGCATTTTAAGCCCTTTCTACCAGACCCAGTGAAAACTAAGGGTATACATTTTTTTTAAAACTGAGGTCTCCTAATACAGAGAACACAATCTGCTATTCTCACTTAAGTAATAAGACAGGAAATTGACCTTGACACTATCTTGTTAAATAGATTTAAAAGGAACATCTGCACATCTTTTTTTCCCGGTGCACAGTTTGTTTAATTGCAGTGGATTAATACAGCAAGAGTGCCACATTATAACCAGGCAATTATCCTTCCTTCAGGACTTAGTTATCCTCACGCTAATTGATCATTTAAGGCATAAGATAGTGTAGCATTAAGAACATGTGAAGTTAATCTGCTCAAAAAGATCAACAAATTAATATTGTTGCTTATATTTGCATAATTGGCTGCAATTATTTAATGTTTAATTGGGTTGATCAAATGAGATTCAGCAATTCACATGTGCATGAATATAAACAGAACTGGTGGCACTTAAAATGATAATGATTAACTTATTCTGGTCGTTCTCATCCACATTTTCAGTTTTTACATTTCAGACCAAGTTTGTCAGCTTGTTTCCAAAGCACATCAGTAGAGACCAAGATTTTAAAATGAAGTGTTAAGATATAGACAAAACCCGAGCATTGACTAAAAGAGATTTGCTATTAGGAATTTTCTTTGTTATAGTCATTTATTAGGGATGCGACTCCTACCAAGAGAAGAGTCAGTTTCAGGGACCATGTTTTCTAGTTCAAGGATGAATACATTCAGAACACCTGCGTTAGCCTTTGCTCTCAGGTGCACAAAGGAAAAATAAAAGTGAAATAAGTGACTGAAAAACCTTCTTAGGGAATCAAGTTTTTTTTTTTTTTTTTTTTTTCTACCCAGTAAACAGTATCCTCTATTTTTTCAAAAGATTTCTGTAAGAGGAGAAGCATAAAGATCAGAGGTAAGCAGCGGTAAGAAAGCCCAGAATAGCATCAGCTCTACGCTGATCCGTGATGCCAGCAGTCCTGCAGATGGAGGGAGGCATCTCACATCCTGTTAGTTTTGTTGCTCCATAAAATTGTACCTCAACAAATAGTCTCGCTTGCCTCAACTCCAAGCATCTCAGGCACTTGAAGGTATTAGTGAGTGTATTTTAGCAGTCAGAAGGATTTTAAGAGCACATTGTTAAGCTTTAGTTTCAGTTCTGCTTTTGGGTAATTGTGCTCTGGAAATAGCTGTCAAAGTAAACTTACTTTCCTCAGTCCCCCGCGGTGCTTAAACGCTATATTCTGTTTCATTTTTTTCAGTTGTATTTTCTTATTTATCCTGATGCTTGGAAAGAATTTATTTTGAGCAGAAAGCAATATTCACTTTCAGTGATTGATAGTTTTCTAGAACATTTAGAGCAATAAATATTCGTCACTAAGGGTTAGAGAAACCCCTTATTTCATGTCCTGATTTTAAATATGATTGGAGATTATTCTTACTTGCAATGTGGATTTTGTCTTACGTGGATATGCAAAAACTTTCGGTAAAAGTAGTAATGCTAGCAAGTACTTTGGGCATTTTATGTCAGCTGTCACTTTGTGTTGCCATGAGAAGAATTTGCGCAGCTGTTTTTCAGATGTCCTCCCCGAAAGGAAGCAAAGGGTGCCACCCTTTCAGGAAGCATCTCCTATGGACAGAGGGGGATTATATTAGTAGTTAACTTGATAGATGTTGACTGAGCACCTACAAAGGTGCGTTTAGTCCAAACAGCAATGGGGATTAGGAAATTTGTTTTAGAAAGCAAATGGCATGTAGACATTACCCTTATGGGGTTTCATTGTCTATTTCTTGAACTGATTGTAGCCACAATAGCAGTCTGTAATAGTTAGATAACCAGAGCAAACTTCTCTTGTCAAGAAATCACATGAACATTTCATCTCATTTTTATTTTTTTTTTCCTTTAAATTTTGCATTAATATGAGGGTACATATGATCATCTCTTTTTTTAAAGGAAATTTATCCTTCTTTAATTCCTTCCTTTCCCCGGTGCAAAAGTATTCAGCAGAGTTAGCACTCAGGGTTGTTCAGCTCCTACCTGTGTGGTGGGGATCACTGCCTTCTGGTTTACCACCAACTCCCTGCATTCTTGACTGCCCGTCTTTTGACGTAAAATTAACACCAGAGTCCTTGCTGATTTTCTCAAGTTCAAAGCCAGGTTACATTGAAATAAATGATCCTGGAGTGAATTTTTCTAGAAAATGTCTATTATGATTCATACTATTTAAACTGCTAACTTGAAAGGTGATAGATCCAGCTACTCAAAAATCATATAGCCATGATGTTTTCATAGTTTTGGGTTTTAAATAAGAAAGGCCATTTAAAAATATTATGAAGACATTAATTTTTGCCATTGCCAAAAAGCCTTCTTAAAAATGCAGAGAAAGGTAGTGATTTATTTTTCATCTTCAGGATACCATAATAAGACTTGTCAGATATTTAATTTGGGGAGGTTGATGATGAAACTTATCAACAGAGTTTCATATTTGTGGGTAAATTATTCCCTGGGGTCACGTATATGTAAACTTAGTGCTTTAATAAATGATGAAGGTATAAAGTTCAGTCTTGGCAATTGAAGTGCTCTTTAAATTATGCTTGATACAAGTATTGAAGTTTTAAGTCATCTTATTCAGGTAGAAAGTGTATTTTTCATACCATAATAAACTCAGAACTTACCAAAACCCAGAACTTGAGTTTCACAATGTCTAGTGTATGTAATCCACTTTGGGGGTGGTAAGAATTGTTGTAAGCTGTGGTGTAGGAATGAATTAAAATAGTTTCACTGACGTATTTTTCTACATATTCACTGTCACAGTGGCTAGATCTCTTACTGCTCACTATTGAATTATGGAGAAAAATGTAAAGAAATGAAAGAAAACAAAAAAAAAATAGCACAGGAAGAGCAAGCGGAGGTAGAAAAAGAAAGAAAGGATAGAGGGGAGAAAAATTAAACTTCTGTGTTGTCCAAAGGAGGTTTTTTCTTACCTGCCAGGCACTGGGATTTTTCAGCTTTCAATGTAGGTGCCGAATACAAGTAGTGCCCTTAGGAAGTGATTAAATAAATAAGCCATTCATCATTTTATTAGAGTTAGGCCACAGGGTTGAGGTTATAATCTAAGGCTTGCGTCACATGGAAAACATTTTAGATTGCTACCGATTTGGATGAGACTTTATGTTATATGTGCAATTGCATAGTCAGTGAGATCTGTTGTGCCATGTCTTCAACCATTTTATTCTAAGACTTAGGAAGCTCCTTGAGGCCAAATAAAAGAATGAGTGACAAGGAGTAGATTGTGACTTTTTTTCCTTAGCAGTACTATTTACCACCATCATCCCCCACTCCTTGCGGAGGCTTGATTTGGAAGTTGGTGGTGTATTAGGTTTTAACCAAAATGTGCGACAGCACAGTTGCAGGTTTCACGTGACTATTACACTCACTCTCAGGGTTAAGAAAGGAATGCAAGTATCTGTCTCAGTTTGTACTTTACTGATAAGTTTTTGAAGAGTATAGGAATTCTCTCAAGAGTCTGGCTATCTGTAGGTTAGGAATCAGGTCTTAACAGGAAGCTCACTAATCTGTTAGGCATCTATAAATTCTGCAGATGTTTTCCTGGTGACTTCACAATGAGTGATCCCACATTACACACCCAGTTAGCTAACACTTAGAGCTGAAGCCTGACTCACTGTTTCTTGTTTCTAAGAATTTGGGCCTCCTTGATATGGTGGCTGATGGAAAATATTTTGGGGAAGTAATTTTTCAATTAGAGCCTATGGGAAGGACCTGATACATTTACCGGTGAAATTTTCGGAACCTATTCTCTGATACCTGAATCTGATAGCAGTTACTGTTGTACGACCACTCTGGCCTTTCCAAATCTCAAACGTCTCTAGTTGTGCAGTGACTTAATTTGCAAATGAGACTTAGCTTTCATGAAAGATTATTTAAAGGTTATGTTAAAAAGATTTTAGCTCACTAGAAGTATCATAGCGGAAATGTGGAAACTACAGTAGGGAAAGGAAACTACCTCATTCTTTGAAGGTTTTGTAGAAGCACAATGAAATGTTCTACTGGCCATCTGGTATGAAGAACTATTCTGTTTGTATGTGAGAAGGACCTGGAATAATTGTATTTTGCTGGCAATAGACACATTCTTTATTATTTTCAGGTTCCTCATCAAATCTGTAATTATCCACAGTTTCTGTCATCAATAAAACAACTGAAAAGAATACTGTTTGTGTGGTTTTGTGAAATCTGTATTGTTGAATGCTTGAAATAACAACACTTAATGAGTATTTTATGGTGTCCCAAGGTGTCTGGTCAGGGGTATAAGTGGAGTATAGTAATTTCTAAGCCAAACTGACATTGACAAAGAATTGACCCTGGATAGCATCTAAATGGGGTTTATTTTCAAGCATTTGATTAAGGAATAAAATGAGCATTTAAAAATTGTCCTTTCCACTGGTTACAAATTTATCTTTAGTAAAATTTGGCCTTGTCTTTTTGAATTTTGTGAAGAATGACGTGAATATGTTACCTCTTCTTATCCACTGTCATAATGGATTGAATTCACTGATACAACCATACACCCGTATATGTGGTTCACAAGCTTTCAAATAAAAGGAACTTTATAAAATAAAAGGCATCAGTCAAAACTTAGAGAACATCAAAGATGGGGCTGCTTTTAGCCAAACCAGGCCTTGTATAAATAAACTGCCCTTAAAAGCACCAGGAGAGAATAAAGCCAAGAGCCGATATATCTGAGGGTCACATTTTGCATTCTTTTTCTTTATATTTGGTCCACATGATTGCAAGCAGAGGAAAACCTCGTTTTTCAAGGAGCTCCTGTAAGCTGAACTTCAAAGGGTCAGAGTACTCAGAGACCCTCTTCTCCAGCCCCTGTCAATCTGTGAAAAGATTGGCCTTTTTATCAAGATCTCCCAAGAAGTTATGTGCGGTTTGGAAGGTCCAGGCGAAGGTTATTAGTCAAGTTCCCTTACCGTGTCAGTGCTCAACTCCCACAAGCGTGAGAAAGAGAACTGTCATTCCTGAGGGTGATGACATATATTTACTGGAGCTTATGTGATTTATCAGTTGAGACAGCAGTCTCCTTCAGGATAGAAAAGTGTGTTTTCTACATCGATCTAATAAAAAGCATAAAAGAAGAAAAGGGGCAGGATTTCAAATTTTCTAGTTGTTTTCCTGCTAAACTGATGGCAGTGCAGTCTTCAGCATATTTTTCAAATCAGGAATCTGCTTCCACATAATGTGATGCATCTCCCGTGCCTTACCCTATGATGATTTATTTTTAACTGAAATGTGCCCAACTTTGTGTGTAATGGTGACAACTTGCAGGGTTGCATTCCTGTAACCAAACAACCCTGGCCCAGACGCAGGCTCTTCTGTCTTTGCCGAGTAATCCCTGGGCTTATTCTCTAGCTGTATCTGTAGACAACAGGGACAGTGTTAAGAAAAACGCATGGCCGTTGTCTCCAACAGTCCTTGTCACTAAGCCAAAATGGATTTTTGAATATTTTATAATATGAAAAAAAAAAGTTGAAAGATTCATGCAACGTGTTTGTCATGCAAATGCAATCAATACACCAATTTTGAAAGCTGATCTGATTACATATAAAAGGCTATTAAAACTGCTATGTTTTAAAAAGTTGCATAATCTAAACATTTCTTCTCATCAAAGATTCATTCATCATAATAATAAAGGAAGGTGGGTCCATACTTTCATCTCTGGCTTTTTCTAAGCCATGGCAGGATGTCCCAAAACAGCTTTCTTAACATACAGGGGGCCTAATAATTAAAAGAATAGTTAAGAGCCTTCAGCCGACCTTATGATCTTGAATAAGTTTCTTAAATTGGTGACAAAAAGGAAGATCATAATAGTACCTATCTCATTGGATGTAATGATTAATGAGAATATTTATAAAGAACTTGCTACAGGTGCATATTTTTATCTATAATAAAAAATAATTAAAAAAAAAAGAACTTGTTACAATAGTTCATGTGTTAAATGTGAGCTGATGGGACTTTATTAAATGAATGAACCCCCAAACAAGCAGGGGCTAATGCCTCAAATAGTTTTTGTGAAGAAGCTGTGACGATTCTCTACCTAGTGAAGGTGATGAAAGTTTCTAGGCTCAAAGCACAAATACTTGCTCCAGGGCAAGTAGCAAAATCTATTTTCCCCAAACTGTTTTGGGTGAGTCAGAAATGTGTGATCTACTCAAACTAGGTAAAAACCAGGGCTAGATTAAGCAATGATGGGATGAGTTCCACTTGTCATGTGAATACAACTGTGATGACTAATTTCATGCATCAACTTGACTAGGCTGGTGCCCAGTTGTTTGGTCAAATACCAGCCTAAATGTTGCTGTGAAGTTATCTTTCAGATGTGATTAATATTTAAATCAGTAAACTTTGAGAAAAGCAGATCACCCTTCATAATGTAGGCGGGCGTCATCCTATGAGTTAAAGCTCTTAAGAACAAAGATTTTCCAAAGAGAAAATTCAGCCTTAAAACTGCAACAGTGAAATTTTGCCTGAATTTCTAACCTGTCTGGTTTGGCTTGCAGATTTCAGACTCAAGACCGCAGTATCAAGGTGGGCACAGTGGCTCACACCTGTACACACCGGTACACTTTGGAAGGGCGAGGCATGTGGATTGCCTGAGCTCAGGAATTGGAGACCAGCCTGAGCCAAGAGCAAGACCTTGTCCCTACTAAAGGTAGAAAAACTAGCTGGGCATTGTGGCTAGCACATGTAGTCCCAGCTACTCAGGAAGCTGAGGCAAGAAGATTGCCTGAGCCCCAGAGTTTGAGAGAGATTGCTGTGAGCTAGGGCAACAGAATTACATTCTGGCTCAAAATGAATGAATGAATGAATGCACTCTTACCTGAACTTCCAACCTGTTGGCTTGCCCTAGATTTTGGACTTAGCCTCCACAATCACAAGGCATTTGAATTCCTTATAATAAATAATGATAAATCAATCTCTGTGTATGCGTATACACACTCAGAGGGTGCCAGAAACATATACACATTTTAAGGAATAGTTTTAACAGAAAGCTATTAAAATGGTAATACTCACTCTAACGGGTAATGTTTGTCATTGTATATTGTGTATACGGTAATGTTTGTTTGTCATCTTGTATATTGTGTACACGGTAATGTTTGTCATCTTGTATATGTGTATACGGTAATGTTTGTCATCTTGTATATTGTGTATACGGTAATGTTGGTCATCTTGTATATTGTGTATACGGTAATGTTTGTCATCTTGTATATTGTGTATACGGTAATGTTGGTCATCTTGTATATGTGTATACGGTAATGTTTGTCATCTTGTATATTGTGTATACGGTAATGTTGGTCATCTTGTATATGTGTATACGGTAATGTTGATCATCTTGTATATTGTGTATATGGTAATGTTGGTCATCTTGTATATGTGTTTACGGTAATGTTTGTCATCTTGTATATTGTGTATATGGTAATGTTTGTCTGTCATCTTGTATATGTATATATGGTAATGTTTGTTTGTCCTCTTGCATATGTGTAGTCATGCATCTCTTGTACGTAGTCATCGCACATGTCAAGTGACTTGAGTATTATTACAATTTTGATAACAGTTTTTCTTTCCTAAAATGTGCATTCATTTTTTTTGGCACCCTCTGTATACGCATATTTGTATCTATACGTCAGTAGATAGATATAGCTCCCATTTGTTTTCTTTCTCTACAGATCCCCGACTATCCTTACTTATGCTTTCCTCTTGCAAGGAAGAAAATCATGTCCCGTATTATTTTCTTTTGACTCAGTTGTCTAATAGAAGGTATGTTGAGCAGTTTGTAAAATGTTCATTACTTAAGACTCAAATGATAGTTTAATGGGGAACAGAGTACCTAAGAAAAAATGAAAATCCCATTCCAGGACTGTCAAGGTTGCACAAACTGACCAAATGAAGTCAGACATCACACGTGAATTTTCAAGCATCAGTGAGAAAAACCCTATTTGAGCGTTGGGCCATTAAATGACCCTTAAATTATTGTTAGCGTAATGTTTTGGGGCTGAATCTATGCCCTGAGAACACAACATGGCTCAAAGTAGAAAGAAAAATACCTTTTTGGTGTAGTCGATGGATGGGATGACTTTTGAGGGAAGCAGCCATCCTCATGATAAAAGTCAGGTTCATGGCCTTACTAGCTGTGTGGCTGCAGCGATCCCGATGGGTGTCACTGGGCCCCGCCCGTTTCACACAGTACGACAACCATCTTCAACCCCATCCTACTAGTGCTCCCACTACCAGGCTGGAGTTAGGAAACATCTTCGAAGTCATTTGGACTTTTATTCTTTTGTTCCACATGTATTAAAGTTATACTTTGCAAGATGGTTTTTCTAAACTCCTGAATAAAGAGAACAAATTGGTCTGCTTCTGCAATAAGATTGGACAAGGCAATTGAAAAAACAGTAAGCACCTCTCCAGTTTGGTTGCTCTATGAAAGGAGAAGGTAAGCTCATATTTTTTGAGGGAAAGGAAGAGAATTTGGGATGGGAGGGTTGCTTTTATTATAATCACAAGGTTAATGTTTACATTTTCCGCAAGAGTATTTCCCCTCAGTTTAATGCAAACTTTCTTTGATAGCTGCAGCAATATTGATAGCTCCTCCTGAAATTGTTGAATAGTTGTTCTTGTTGATTGATGATTTAAATGGCTAGGATTCTTTCTAGTGTATGAAGGCTGCAGATAATTTTGTTTTCGTATTTCCTTTTCATTCACATTCATTCCATTTCCTCATAGTCATCTAGGTGACTATTAGAACTTGTAGTTATTTATGTCAACGTGTGCCTCTCTCACTAGTTCAGTAATTCTTGAAAGGATTACATTGAACACATTTTCTTATCTTCTGAGAACAAAGTTCTTTAATCATATATAAGTAGTGTGCATTAAGCACTGAGCCTAGTGCCAAGCATCTAATAGGCATGAAGTATTTGGCAGCCCTAAATCTTTTTTTTCCTCTAAGCGCCACTTAGCTCCAAGGATTGAAGATTTCTGGTTTGCAGGCTCAATCTCACTCAATTCACGAATGGATTGGAGATAGGCCTGATTGTGCATTAACAGCTGTGGTTCAGTGCATGAAACTGGCTTTGCAACCCTAATCCCAGCATCTGGTGTCTCTGGGTGAGCCTGTGGATTTCTCTGAGCTAGAGCTTTCCGCATGTCCATCCATCCTGATGGGCTGGATTTTTGCCCTGGTGTAGTTCTTATCTATAATAGGCACCAGCCTACTTGACCAGGGCCCAACCACCGCCTCAAGCCTGGATGGCATCTCTTTAGACATTGAACAGTGGCAATCTAGAATGGCATCTTTTGAAAAAAATCATTATGTCTTGCTCAACTATGGTTATTACTGAACCCCATCAACCAGTCTGTTGCTCATAGAGACTGAAAACGTCCTTCACTGGACCTGAGTTTGCCATAACCTGTTAGACACGGTGATTTGGCTGTTCCCACCTCCTGCAGGCTTGCCCGACTCCAGTCTGCACTGCTTTGTCTACAAGCTTGCTCATGAAGCCTCAACTTGCAAGAGGCCCCCTTGGCGCCAAGAGTCAACCATTTTGCTCTGAAAATCATTTATTCCACTTAACTAAATTCTTTTGTTTTTAGAGATTGCAACCTAAACTGTCCACCCACTAGACAAGCTTTGAAGTTCTCTAAAACCTTGCTACTCAAAGTATTGTTATACCAGACCAGCAGCCTCAGAGAACTTGTGGTGCTTTTTAGACATGCAGAATCTCAGGCCCTCCCCAGAGCCACTGAATCAGAATCTACATCTTAATGAGATGATTCATCTGCACATTTAAGTTGTTTTTTGAGATGGTGTCTCACTGTGTGGTCCAGGCTGGAGTGCAGTGGCTATTCACAGGCGCAATCATGGCACACTATTAGCCTCAAACTCCTGGACTCAAGTGATCCTCCTACCTCAGCCTCCTCAATAGCTGGGACTACAGGCCAGTACATTCAAATGCAAAAGCACTCATCTAAAAACTCCTCAGTATTACAATGAATGGTGGGGGAAGGGCTGAGACACTACAGTGAGGTTACAAACAAGATTCATTTTTGAAAAGCAGAATTAATTTTATAAATAAAGAAATCATTTCTGAAGTCAAAGTGACTTTCCATTGCCACACTCAAGGTAGCCTTGGCTTTGCTCCGAACCCAACATGAGATTTGATTATGAAATGTTTTCCCTACATTATTAATTCCTTCTGAATTTTCTCCTGCAACTGCCTTGCCGTCTCAGGGTCATGTGACTGAAGTATCATGGTGGTCTACCAAAATTACCACACAGGAAAGAACAGGAGACTCTTAATTACTAAATTCCTACACACTATTTATTCTTTCTATTTAGTCTTTGTAGAGCCTCTGGGCATATATTCAAAATGAAAAAGATAAACAAGATTCCCAGCCAGGTTGCAGCTGTTCTTTAGTTCCTGGGAATACTAACCTAGATAAGTGCTTTCTTTTATCTTAAATTTAAGTTCTCTGCCAACAACAGTTGGTTGGCTGCTCACCGGCAGCACTTGGGGTACCATGGGTGCAGTGCTGGACCCCAGTGATCCTGGTGACTTACCTGGTTCCAGGTACAAGCACAGTAGGTCTCCTAAAACCTGAAATTGGAGTGCTGAGAGTCAAGCCGGTTGGACCTAGCTCTTATCAGAATCATAGCTCTATTGCAGACCAGAAGTAATTCTTCCATGGGGCTGGACTGCATCTACAGCAACACAGACATGAAGAAGTTTTTCCTTTTAAACTATCACAAGAGCAAGAAATGCACTGGCCCTTCCAGGAAAGCATTCTAATATCTAAAGTGTTAAGATTTTTTTCCTCTTAAGTCTAAGTTCATTTTGATATCCAACAAAAACGAATGAAAATCTAATTTTCCCTCCCTACATAACCTCTTTCCACCAATACTCCTTGCTCTTCTAGGTGACACTGCAACTTTCCTCTTCATGTGCGTCCCTTTCTTTTTTCACTGTTGTGCCTATTCTTTTAAGCCTTGCAAAGCTCTCAGCTTCTCTCACCCTTCAGACTACAGACCCGAACAAGGCACTTTATTTATTTATTTTTGAGACAGATCTCACTTTGTCACCCTTGGTTGAGTGCTGTGGTGTCATCACAGCTCACAGCAACCTCAAACTCTGGGGCTCAAGTGATCCTCTTGCTTCAGCCTCCCGAGTAGCTGGGACTACAGGCACCCACCACAATGCCTGGCTGGTTTTTCTAATTTTAGTAGAGACGGGGTCTCACTCTGGCTCAGGCTGGTCTCCAACTCTTGAACTCAAGCAATCCACCTGCGTTGGCCTCCCAGAGTGCTGGGATCATAGGCGTGAGCCAACACACCTAGCCTGAAGTGCTTCAGTAATGTTCCGCTCACTAGAGGGAACTCGGTCCTCTTGAGGACATTCACTCCTTTTACACTTCCAGATGAGAAGCTCATTCTACTACATGGCATCGCTTCTCCTGTGTGATCAACTGCAGTGACTTCTCCAGCGTCTTTTCCTTTTCATTCACAGTGTAGTGGTTGTCTCTCTTGCTCCTAATCTCTGTTTAAGAGACTTTCTCCAACTTGCCAGTAAATTTCATTTTGAGGTTCCTTTTGTCATAAAAATGAAATGTGGTGTAACCAGTGACTAAGCAAAAAGGAAACTTAAGGAGGCTACGTTCTAATGCTGAATGTAACTGCAGACTGGAGTTGGGAAGGAGTTATGAATTGGCCTCTCTGTCCCTCCCTGCTGTCTCTCCCTACCAGCTCCACTAACTGGCTACATGACTTTGAGCACGTTGACTACAGGCAGTCCCCAGGTTAGGAACAAGGTAGGTCTGTAGATTTGTTCTTAAGTGGAATTTGTAAGTTAGAGCAGGTATATTTACCAGTCAATTAAGTTTGCGAACTCACCCTAGAAAAAGTGTTGCGTATGCCATTGCTGAACATCACAAGGGTCACCTTTGAGGTATGCACCAACACCAGCACCTAGTCCACACTTCAAAGAAATTTTGGAACTCTTTTTCTGGAATGGTCATCAAAGCTGTCATTGTATTACCCTTGATGTACTGAATGTCATCAAAATGTCTTCCCTTTCAATATTTCCTTTGTCTTTGGGTAAAGAAAAGAGTCACTGGATGCCCGATCAGCTGAGTAGGGAGGGTGTTCCAATAGTTAGTTGTTTACTGGTTAAAAACTCCCTCACAGACAGTACTGTGTGAGCTGGTGCATTGTTGTGATGCAAGAGCCACATCTTTCTTTTTATTTTATTTATTTATTTTTTGTAGAGACAGAGTCTTACTTTATCGCCCTCAGTAGAGTGCTGTGGCGTCACACAGCTCACAGCAACCTCCAACTCCTGGGCTTAGACAATTCTCTTGCCTCAGCCTCTGGAGTAGCTGGGACTACAGGTGCCCACAACAATGCCTAGCTATTTTTTTGTTGCAGTTTGGCTGGGGCTGAGTTTGAACCCACCACCCTTGCTATAGGGGCTGGCGCCCTACTCACTGAGCCACAGGCACCGCCCAAGCCATGTCTTTCTTATGCAAAGATTTTCAGTTAAGATTTTCCTAATTGGGGGACAGGCGCAGGGGCTCATGCCTGTAATTTTAGCACTCTGATAGGCCAAAGTAGATGGCTCCCTTAAGTTCAAGAGTTTGAGACCAGCTGAGCAAGAGAAGACCTTCTCTCTACTACAAATAGAAAAACTAGCTGAGTGTCTTGGTGGGTTTCTATAGTCCCACCTACTTGGAAGGCTGAGGCAGGAGGATCACTTGAAACCAAGAGTTTGAGGTATGATGATACTAAGGCACTCTAGCTAGGGTGACACAATAAGACTCTATCTCAAGAAAAAAAAAAAGATTTTCTTAACTATTTCTCTATGGTGTTTACTTGGTTTTATTCTTTTCATAGTTAGCCAATAATTTTGATGCACAACTCAACCAACTTTTGCAATGTTTTCATCAGTTCTGCTTGTTACTGCCTGTCCTGACTCCTCTTCATCAGTGATGCTTTCTCTCCACTCAGAAGACTGTTTAATCCATCAGTACACTGCCATTTTCTTCATGGCATTATCCCCATAATTGGACTAACATGTCCCTGAGTTCACTTCCACTCTTGTCAAGTTTAACCAGAAATTTAATGTTTATTTGTTGCTCTAATTCAAGCTCTGACATTCTGGATACAGCACACAAACACACCCAACTATAATGAACACCATTCAGCAAGACACTGCTACACATCAACTAAGAGACCCTGATTCACCAAGGTATGAAATCTTATTGTGTTGTTTGTATAGTGAAGGCGGCAAGTTTACAAACTTAATTGTCAGACCTGCAATAGTCTCCATGCCTAAGTACAAGTTGTATATCGGTCAGATGTTTGTAACTTGAAGACTACCTGCAGTGTAGAAAGAAGGACCCCTAAACTCCTTTCTTATTCTAAATGTCCTCAGAGAAATCTGTCATTAATGGAGTTAGACTGTCTCTTCCATCCC
Organism: Loris lydekkerianus; assembly: GCA_963574355.1. NCBI lineage: Eukaryota > Metazoa > Chordata > Mammalia > Primates > Lorisidae > Loris > Loris lydekkerianus. Next base: position 28,152 of record CAUYPK010010103.1, read on the forward strand.
TCCTTCCCTTCATGGTTTCCCTACTTTTAAGAGCTCAGTTGCTTAAAATGTACTCTTAGGAATCTAAGCTAATTATCTACTTTTAAAAAAACAGACTATTTAGAAATATATACAACATCCAAAAGACCATAAAGACCAAGGCCTTCATCATCCATCCCACCCACCTTACAACGTTAACAAATAAAATATTACCCTTAAAGATTTATCTTCTGTATATTCTCTCATCCATTGCAGTCCACCCTCTACCTCTAGGTGACAACCTCTCCCCAGGAGAGTCGCCAAGTCTTTAACGCACACTTGAGGCATTGTATTACCCTTGCAAGAGATACTGTATTCAAGCCTCATCTCTAATACTAAAATAAATAGGTTATATATACTTTTAGTAGAATTTTTGGCAAATGGAAAAGTTGTTGGGATCAGAGAGTCTTTCCCAGTGGTAATACTTGGCTTTGAGACTCATAATAGACTCATGAAATAAACTTTATGTTCCATCCCATCTATGTCAACCAAATGGATTTTCCATTTGCTGGTACTTTATAGGCAGGACTCTAACAATAGGCTCTAATTCTGACTTTTCTACTTTGTATCTGCTTAACCTCCTTGTTAAGCTTTCTCTTTGGAAATTGAATATAGAAGAATGTGAGGACAGTAATGACACATACAGCAGAGAGACAAAGATGAAGAAACATCACACGTCATGTTAACCTTAGCTGACCGTCACCCCTAACGACACTGAGAGTTACCAGGCTGGATCTCTGCCCACCATGTTTCCTCTCTTGCCTTTTCCTTGCTAACCACCTACTACCAGCCATACTGGCCAACTTCCAGGTTCTCAAATATCCTCTAATCCATCTCCCTCCAAGGCCTTTTGCACATGCTGCTCCTTCTGCTTAAATGATCCCAGCCTTTCCTTCTCACCTCTGGTCAATTCTCCTTTATCCCCCAGAGAGTTCTTCATGAATACTTCATTCCAGGTGGCCCCTTAGCCCCATTATTCTCATCTCAATTTTCTCCAAAGCATATATGACAATTCCGATTGTTTCATTTGTTTATTTACCATCACCTGCATAAAAGTGTATGTACCATATGGGCAGACACCTTTTCTGTCTTATTGCTTACCATAATCTTTAGATATAGAAGGGCTTTAATATGTATTTTTTGAGAGAAAAGAAAGTAAGGAAGAAAGGGAAAGTAAAAGAAAAGCAAGCAATCTGGCTGTCTGTATTTATCAATCTTTTGCCATTTTTTTCACTAATCCGTAAAAACATAATGTGATCATGGTTCCAAGTTTTTGCCACAGTGATTTCTATTGTATGATAAAATGGAAATTTCTTCGTTAGATTATTGGTTTGAAAGAGACTCTTGGCACTTTTCGAGTCTTTGAAAGAGATTTCTTCTAGCACCTTCACTAGCAGTCAACCCTCTTTGGAGGGCTGTGATAGGTTTTTACAAAAACATTTTACTGTGAGATACTTATAGACTTACATGCCATTGTAAGAAATAACACACAGGGATGTTGACTATCCTTCACTAGTTCCCTTCATGGTACTATCTTGCGTTACTATAGCACAGTGTCCCAACCTGGAAAACTATTACTGTCTGGAACAAAGTAAGGCTCCTACCCTCACCCCACAATTCCAATTCTTTATTTGCTCTACATCTCTTCCATGAAAAGACTTGAGGTCATTTATAAAAAGGACAAATATAATACCACTATTTAAAAATTAATGACAAAGAAAAAATCAAGATAAAAAGCAGGTAAAAAAATGTTAACTCTTGGGGCTAATTCAAAGTTTCTAACCTGGTTCTCTGCAAAGGCAAGGGATTCAAATTAATTTACAGGTGGAAATATCCCAACTCTCCTTCAGAAGGAGAAAAAGACTCTTTTACTTCCTAAAACAATAAAAAGTTCTCATGAGGGACAACTAAGTATGCTTTTTTACCACCTTCTTTGAGTTTCGGTGAATGTGACAAGCAGAGAACCCCGTTGCTAACTCGTGTCTGCCTCCCACATGACATGAGACGTGGGCCCACTCATGTAGAGTTGAAGCACTCAGTGCTAAATTCTCAAACTTTACTGAACTATGTTCTATTATTAAACTCCCGTCACAGGGAATAGACAGTGAATAGAACTTTGTACAAATATTCTCATTCTCCTTTCTCTGGGTTCCTGGTAAGATTGTGATTTCCTGCCCACTTGAATTTAAGGCTTGGCCATGACTTGCCTTGGACAGTAAAACATGAGTGGAGATGGCATTTGTCACTTCCAAGTGGAAGCATTTAAGTGCTCAACTGCAAACGTCCTCCCTACTTCATTGGTGATAGAATCATGAGTTACAGCAAGCCCTTGTCATCCCCAGTCCCTGAGTGACTAAATTAGGCAGAGACCCCGTGCTGATTTATGTTGGACATGTTGCATGAATGAAAACATGCAAAATGAAAAACTGTGGCTGAAATCATTGAGATTTGAGGGTCGTTTACTATCATAGGTTAACAAGCCAAACTTGGTTGACATATAAAAAAACAAAAAAACAAATCCCTGAAAATATATTTATTTGGTTATTCTATCAAGTCAAGTTCTATTTCTTGAGGCTTAGTACGCCCATTTCCTCCTCCTCATGTGTATGGAAAAGGCTTTTCATGGTGTATACATGGATCTCCCCACCAGGAGCTGAAAGTAGGACTTGCTCCTTGATTGCTCTCAAAAATGATCCACCCATGACATTCAACATGCTCAAACTCTAGTAATGCACAGAAAGTTTGGAAGCAACTCACAACTAGCCCAATACCAACCAGTGAACTAGTTAAAGGGGAATAACAGATAGTTAAAACCCAAATCTGAAGGTACCCAGTGGTGGGTGCTCAGTGGGAGTGGGCAGTGTTGGCCTTCGATGCTCCTGGACTAATTCTGGCACATCATCCTTACAGCACTGCGCATCCTTTGGTGGTAAAAGGAAAGGGGGGAAGGTACTCAGACATAGCATTTTAAATTATCTGTTAATTGGATGAAATGGCAATTAAAGCGCCTAAAGGCCATATGCACATTCATAGATTGTCTTCAAAGGATACAGTTACCAAAGCCAATGAAAAAGATGAGGAGTTAATATTGGATTGTGATTTGGGGCAGAGGAGGCTGAGGCATGTTCAGATATCTTCCCTCAATAGCTGTAAGATTAATTCACCTCTGTGGTTATAGAGGATGGTGTGTGGCAGGACGCTCTGCCTGGAAGCACACGGCATGTTTGTCAAAATAACAAGTTCTGCAGTGGGTAGTCATGGGCGATTTTCCTGGGTATACTATACTCCTGAGGGGCAAGATGAATTTTTTGCCCAACATTAAAAAGTTAGACAGTATTTTCTAGAATATTCACGTCTAATATTATTTCCATCAGAAACAATTATTTCTGCTTGTGGGAAAAATTAAATGCAATATTCTCTTTGTGACTTTCTGCAGGAACATGAAAACAATTTTATTTTTAAAGCAGGAGCAAATTTTTTTTTTTCCCCCAGGGCTTCCAAGATGGGTATGGAAAAGAGATTTGGGGACACCATGTTGAAATTCTTTCTCTGCCTTGAAGAATATGTTGACCTTTCAGATTTAATGTTCCAGTGACAATGCAGGAAGCATTAGGTTCAAATTCCACAGAGCCTAGGGTAGATGAGAATTACAGACACTTCCTCCGTCTGTCCCGATTCTGCTCGGCTGCTGAGGCCGGTGCAGGGAAGACGTGGAAGGAAGCAAAGCCGTACACATCCCCAGGGCACCCTCTAAGTGCCTGAGTTTTTGTCACTATTTCCCTGCCACTTCAGATGACACAAGACAACTGGCAAAATATAAATACTCAGTGACCGAAGTTAGGAGATTTCCAAGATGAGAAAACATTTTCACCTTGTTAGTTTCATTTTTGTTAGTTGGGTCAATCTGAAAGAGCCATTGATTTTAATTTTTTAAAATGATTAGACTTTCTTTTTTAGAGCTGTTTTAGGTTTACATAAAAATTGAGCAGAAGGTATAGAGACACTGCATCCACCTTTCTTTCCTCCAACCCCTCCAGATTCCCTAATTACTGACATATTGCCAAACTATGGTACATGAGTTATAATTGATAAACTGATGTTCATACATCATTATTAACCAAAGTCCATTAGTGACTTAATTTACATTAGGGTTCAATTTTTGTGTGGTATTAGTTCATAGGTTTTTACAAAGGCATAATGTCATGTATCCACCATTATAATCTGACATGAAATAATTTCCCCACCCTAAAAATCCCCTATTAGGGACATTGAATTTTACAGTTATTTCAGAAGTATGTTCCTAACCTCATTTTTGGGGGGACACAGTCTAGGTCCACAAGGTCCACATATTTCTTGTTATTTCAGAGTTGCTCTGAAATAACAATAAATATGTGCCATGGTAGTGGCTGTTCACAAACTGGCCTTGCAGAGGGCTTTTTCTGCCACTGCCAAGTCATTTAGCCTCTTTCATCTGTAAAGTGGGTACACAAATATTACTTAATGCATGAGCTATGAAATGAAATGATACAGGCAAGGGACTTAGAATAGTGCCAGGGCACATAGCAGGGATTCAATACATTTCAGCTCTAATTACTTTATCAAAAAAAAATATATAGGAACAGAATTAAGCACACACATATACACAAAAGTAAAAGAGAAGCTGGGAAAATCTGAATATGAAGGGTTATTGCAACAATGTCCATATTCTGGTTATGAAACTTTGCTATCGTTTTTGCAAAGTGTAACCATTGAGGGAAACTGGGTAAAGTTTCCCAGGATCTCACTGTATTATTTCTTGCAATTGCATCTGAATCTACATTATTGCAATAAAAATGTCAATTACAATTAAAGCAGCAGTGCAGGCCAGATGAGGGAGGAACTAACTGCCTGAGATTTATAAGGGCATTAGCAATGAGTAGTGGCAATTTGGAATCAACCATCACCCTCTGGATAGGATCCAAAACTGCCTGTCAAGTTCTTTGGGAAAAGTTGTATAGGGAATGAAACTTGTATAGGGAATGAAAATGAACTGTTCTTGGGGAACTTTCTTCCTCCTATTGTTGTGAATGGTCCAGCAGTTAAAATTATAAAAGGGGGAAAAATTTCTAGAAGAGAGACTTGACAACCCAAGGGAGGGGTTATTTTGCCCAAGATCTAAGTCTTCAAGATAGTCTTCAAGATAGAGCAAACAAAATGTCTCTCTCTAAGAAGGTCATCAGTCCTACAGGACACATTCTCAACAAGGAATTAATTAATTATACATTATACACATGGCTTTCTCCTCAAATGAACAATCCAGACATCAAATGGAGCAAAAGGCTCTACTGAGGATTTGGATTCCTTGAATTAAATGCTACGGATGTATTTAAATGCTATGGATGTATTTCTAGGAAGAAAAAAAAGAATGGGTAATTATTGCTCACTACAATAGATGCTTTAGACAGCATTCTATTGATTTACTTCAGCAGAGGCGTTTAAATTTTTATTATTATTATTTTTTATTTCAGGTTATTGTGAGGGTACAAACAACCAGGTCACAATTTTTGAATATGTTAGGTAGAATCCCTCTTGTAGTTTAGCATAGACATTTCATGTTCCTGTTTGTAAAACACTTTGTTCCCTAAACAGCTGTATCTTAGAATTTCCTCACTGTCCAACTTTCTAGTTTTTGCAAGTGATGAGCGCATTTCATCACTGAAAGTGTGGGGGAATGCCTTTTCACCTACTGAAAATACTTAGAAGTCTTATGCAAAGAATTGTTGTATCTCCACTTCAAAGAATTGTAATAACATGGGTCCCCCCCCTTCCCTTTGGTCTAAAGAGCTTTTGTCAGCCAGGCTCCTCCTCCCTTGATCGTTTCTGACAGAAATGTTACCAGCATGAACATGCTTGGGGTATTCCCAGATCTGTTATATTAAGCCAAACTTTTAAAGGTATTTTGAATTCCAATATGATGAGAATAAGCTCTTGTAGGGAAGTTTTATTGAGTATAAATACCTGCATTTCTATTTCTATTGCCAAAGTTATAAAGTTTGTTTTTAAATGTATGTGTCATAGATCAGGAATTTATGACATATACTATTTGCAGCTTGCCACAGCAGTAGCTCTGAATGTTTGTGGAGTATTTCTGAGTATTTCTGATAGATTAAATTGAACAGTTACATCCCATATGTAGTCTGTAAGTAACCAAGGCCAGTGAATTTAGATTTTCTTCTGATTCGTACTGTTTCTTTCAGTAACTTTACCCATATATCCTAGATTATGTCTCATTTTTTCTCAATAAAAATATTGTCTCATAACTTAGTTTTCTTTTTTATTTTTCTGAAAAGAGAGAGACGTTACTTAGCTAATGATTTAGCTGTCACAATTTCCTCATTTGCAAAAAGAAAAAAATGCCAGGTGGAGGTGAGTGATGGGATTCGTTAACAAATAATCTCTGAGTCACCTTCAGATTTCACATTGGATGAATCGATTCATTGTTAGTCCAAAAACTGCCCAGGAGTGCGGTGGCATCTAATATCTATTTTTAAAACGACAATGTCTGTCCTTTCAACTACTCTTCTCAACTCGAAATGTCCCATTTGGTTTAGCTTGCCCAAGATGTAAATTTTTCCTGGCACAAAATGAAAGCTATTTTGGTAAATGTTAGCTACTTTTCCTTGAAACCCACTGAAGCTCCAAGGCAGTTATTTTCAGATAAATAAAATTATCATTTTGCCTACGAGTAAGCAGACGTGAAATATTACTCTGAAAGATGAAAGAGGTGGAACTTACAATGACATTAAGTAAAAAGCATTTGTGATAAGTTCCCGAACAATATTAATGGCATGAGTTATGCCCGCCCAAAATATGGCTCTTTGAGGTAAATCTCCCGTCTGCAAAAGTTGAAAGTAAGGAAGATAACTCTACCATTTTCTCATAGATCTTGTTACATAGGGCATTCTGTTTGAGTGCCTTCTCTAAACACACACACACACACAACCCCTTCTTAGTAATTACTTAGAAATTAATACCTGGATTAAAACGTATTACAAGAGAGAGTGAGCTTAGTACAGTATCATTTGTACTTTTAAGATCATGGACCTGTGGCTCATGGAGTAGGGTGCTGGCCTCATGTACTGGAGGTGGCGGGTTCAAACCCCGCGCCTGCCAAAAACTGCAACAACAACAAAAAATATCGACCCTTTCATGGCTTCAGTTGAACTGCCTGCCTCATTTAACCTTTGTTGTTTTTACAGCTATATGACAGTCATACGTTAGCATCATTAGGTGGTATTTTTTCCCCCGCATGAAGTATCACTTTTCCTAGATTAGTTAGAGCTGGGATGTAATCTCCTAAAAGTGGAGGTCCGTGTTTATCTACGGTAGTTTTCTCTCACAGCCTAATACTTTGGACTTTTAAAAAGTAAAGCATTATTTCATTCTCCTTAAAGAGAAAAATCTGTCCTCAGACAAAATTAGTCCTGTCGTAGAGAAACCTGCCTTCTTTAATGTGAAAAAGAGGAGGAACACTGGTATTTCAATGCGGTATAGTTTCTGTACCTTCTTCCATAGAGTTGAAATTTATATTTTATTCTGCAGCCTTTCCGAGCAACCCCTGTTATTTTCAATTTTATAATGTCTTGTCCTAATTGTAGCTTTTCTAAAATAATCGAATTTTTGTTGCTTCAGTAGCTGGAACGTACATTCCCAGGTAATTCGTCCTCTTTAAGTCTTACTTGTTTTCACCAAACATCTGAAACTTGTCTTGCATCCAGTGAGGAGAGAGGTCCTCATCGATTTCGCCTGCCAAGGTCAATCCCGGTTATCCTTCACAGCAGACTTCACATGGCTTCTCTTTTTTTGAGGTGGACAAAATTGCTCCTTCCCCTCAAAACACGTGTAGGCCTCTCCTTCCTATTTTAAATTAGCTTTGAGGTCTGGGTCTGACTTGTTTCTACTCAAGACAAAGAACCATTGTTCCTGCTGTGTTTTCATGCCTTTTAATCAGTGACTGACGCCATGGTCTTTTTTTTTTTTTTCCTTTTGGAGACAGTCTTGCTCTGTGGCCTGGGCTGGTGTGCTGTGGCACCATCCCAGCTCACAGCAGCCTCAAACTCCCGGGCTCAAGCTATCCTCCTGCCTCTCCTTCCAAGTAGCTGGGACTACAGATGCCTGCCATTGCTGGATGATTTTCCTATTTTTAGTAGCCACGGGTCTCTCTCTTGCTTAGGCTGGTCTGTAACTCCTGGGCTCAAGGGATTCTCCATCCTGGGCCTCCCAGAGTGCTGGAATTCCAGGCGTGAGCCACCCCACTGGCCTTTTTTTTTGTCTTTAACATTCTAGTCCTTGAAGAAAAATCAGTATTTTAAGACGAAGAGTCTTTCATTGTTCTTCCTTTGCCTTCTTCTCAAAAAACCACTTGTATTTTCCAGTGCGGCCTGGAGAGCAAGCACAGAAGTTTCCATGAGGGATTTGGCGTTCCCTGGATGGGCCCATCAGCTTCCTGAGCAGTGGCACCTGCTGAAATCAGAGCCATGGTCTGCACTGGACCGAGCGGCTTCTTTTCAGGGAGGGAGAGTCGGGGCTGGTCCCAGCAGCTGCAGGGCATCTCTTGTCCTGTCTCACAGAAGTAGACACAACCCAATCCACAACCTGAACTAAGCTGAGCAGAAGGAAATGGATTTGGAAAGGGTCAGGACACCAGGCTTTTTGTTGGGTAAGTTCCCCTGGGGTCCACCCCAAGACCCCCTTTTCATCCTTTTGGGTTTTTAGATCTTCATGCTCTGTGGCAGGGCATTTTGTTTGAATTTGTTTGGAGGGACCATCGGGGTAGAATTCACGGGTCCAGGGAGCTAGGGAGACTGGTTTGAACTGGGAGCTCATTTGTGATTCCAGAAAAGAACCATGACCAGACCCCCATTTGGGAAGGGTTTACCTTCCAGCCCTCAGGGCATTGGGGAGTGTTTGTGAGTGGGCCACCGTTTGTGGGAGGCGTTTACCTTCCAGCCCTATGAACAGTCTGAGGGGCCATTTGGGGTGGCATTTGTCCTCTTTGGATTCCCATTCATTTGATCGGTCCTGGCGTTTTGTGTTGAGAATTCTCCGTAGTGTCTGTGTGTGTTGTTTGTAGGTTCTGTTGTAACATAGAAAAGTACCATCTAAAGGTCCCCTGGGAGGAATTTTGTCTGAATGGTTAACTTAGAGCGGTGGACCTTTATCTAAAAAGAAGGGCTTTATTGTAATTCAGTATATGGGCTGGAGGGTGAAGAAAAGTGGCTGTTCAATGAAACCTCAAAGTGGGGCTTGACCTTGGAGACTATCAAGTGGCTCGAGGTCCAAAGTAAAATCTTCTGGAACTTTGTGTGGACGTGTGTGAGTGCACCTGTTCAGAAGTGGTTTGTGTGTGTTTATGTCTGCGTGATTAGTCTTTGGTCATCCAAAAGGTATTGTTAGTAAAGAAAAAAATAATATTTTAAATTGTCCAAAACCCAAAAAAGTTCTGAGCCTTGACAGGTCTCTGAGAATCTTTGCTGTCTGCTGAGCAGAAATTGTGCCCTTTCCTCAAGAACTTTATGATTTTCTATAGGGAAAAATCAAATATTGTCTTATTAAGAATGAGTAGGTTAATCTAGAAAAGCTTTCTAGATTATATGGATCTAAAGTTATAGTGTAGGAATTTCTGAACACATAACTTCCCAGAGATTTTTGACTTCCTTAGTAATGTTAGAAACCTTGGTGAGTATATATTTCCTATATTTATCAATATTAAATTTACCTGGCTTGGTACCCATAGCACAGTGGTTATGACACCAGCCACATACACCGAGGATTGTTTGGTATTGAACAAGCTCATAAATACATAAACTCTAGTCTCAAACAACCTTAACTTTGCTTAATTTTTTTGAATAAATAATTAAAACATAAAGGAGTTTTAGGTATATTTCAACTCAATCTCAGCATTGATTAATTTCTAGAGACAGATAAATAGAACCCATTTGACTGTTGTTAAGGAAAAATTAGTGATTCCTCTTTGGTTATCAAGAAATGTTACTTGTTTTCATTGCTCTGTAATAGACACTGCCCCAATTGTTGCAGAAACAAGTAAGGATTCATTTAAAATTGAAATGTTGGCCAAGCACAGTGGCTCATACTTGCCATTTCAGCATGTTGGAAACCAAGGCAGAAGCATCATTTCAGCCCAGGAATTTGAGATCAGCCTGGGTGACATAGTGAGACCCTCAACTCTACAAAAAATAAGAAAGGTTAGTCAGGCATGGTGACATGTGACTATTGTCCCAGCTACTGTGGGGGCTGAGATAGAGGATCACTTGAGTCCAAGTGTTTGAAGCTGCAGTGAGCTATGATTATGATTATGCCACTGTGTTCTAGCCTGGCTGATGGAGAAAGACCCTGTCCCAGAAAACAATAATAATAATAAAATTAAAATGTGTCATATATATGATTTTACTGATAAGAGTCAATATTTGATTATTTTTGAACCAAATATCAACTTGCATGACATCACTACGTTTGTAGAAAAAGGGGAACAAAGCAAATTCTAAAACCATGATTTGATGAGGCTTAAACCTTTGAGATGGAGCCAAGAACAACTTGACCAAAGCAAATGCCACCACCCAACTCCCTTGAGCAAGTGACGATTAAACGCAAAGTTGTAGGATTCCTCAAGTTCGACTGAAGGATGCTGCCATTTTTCTTTTTCTAAGAAGTTAGACGTTCAAAGATGCACATGAGCAATAGTCTCTGTTGCTCACAGGTAAGAATTATATCCTCTGACTCCTTCTCTCAGTAGCTCATCAGTAGCATCATACAGCATTTAAGACATTTTAAAGTTGCTATTAAGTCTTTTTAATTAGGTGTAATGATTTGAGATGTGTAGTAGAACATTATAATTGTTGTTGATAGCGTTAGTGTCCAGACTTCATGTGCAACATTTTTCTAGAAATGTCTTCTAGTTTTGAAAAATGTACTGAAAAAAGTTTAGAGAGAAATAGATCTTAGAAATGTTTTATGTAGACACTTTGTACAGTTAGATTCCTAAGCGTATGTGAAATTGCTTTTAATACTGACATGGTTTGTTTTGCCCACTCTTATGATTTCATTATTTATGTCTACATGCTAAAATATCTACAGAGAATTTGGCATTCCTAATTGCCACCTACCTCCCTAAGTAGAAATTTATCTTGTCTTTGTGAATTCCTGGATGTATTGCTAAAATGTACTTAGTACTATGTATAAGTACAGCGGTCGTCTTCCAAATGGGATCAAATGTCAATTTAATCCTAACTCATTTGACTTCAGAATATGAACCCAGGGACAGGTAAGATCCAAACTTACTTTAAAAATCTTATGGAAGCCGGGTATGGTGGCTTGCTCCTGTGGTCCCAGCCATTTGGGAGGTTGAAGTGGGAGGCTATAGTGTGTTATGATCGCACCTGTGAATAGCCTCTACATTTCAGCTTGGGCAGCATAGTGAGTGAGACCGTGAGACCTGTCTCTACTATTCTGCCATAAAAACAGATAGTGAGGCTCAGCACTTGTAGCACAGTGGTTACAATGCCAGCCACATGCACCAAACATGGTGAGTTCGAGCCTGGCCTGGGCCAGCTGAGCAGTAATGATAACTGCAAATAGCTGGGCATTGTGGTAGACGCCTGTTGTCCCAGCTACTTGGGAGGCTGAGGCAAGAGAATAGCTTAAGCCTAGGAGTTTGAGGTTGCTGTGAGCTGTGACAGCACTGCACCCTACTGTGACATAGTAAGACTCTGTCTCAAAAAATAAACCAAAACAAACAAACAAACAAACAAAAAAACAGACAGTGACTTTACATAGTTTGTATTAGCCTGGATGGAGCTGAAACACATTATTCTTAGTAAAATATCACATGAATGGAAAAGCAAGTATCCAATGTACTTAGTACCAATATAAAGCCAGTGGATGATCTAATTCATGCCCACAGAGGAGAAAAACTCATTTCAATTCAAGCTGGGGGGAAGGGGACATGGGAATGCAGGAGGGGAGAGAGGGTGGTGGGGGTGTTGGGGTGCTCCCACTGAATGGCTACAATGGTGTATGGCATATCTTTTGGGTACAGGACACAACTACAAGAAGGACTCTACCTAACAAACTCAAATATTGTGACCTGGTTGTTTAAACCCTCACATTAACCTCAAATTAAAACAAACAAATGAACAAACAAAAATTTATAGAATAACAATGTCTCCTCTATTTCCAAAAATGACTGTTTTAGTGTGTATTTGTGAAATGTTGGAGTGGGTAGGGAGGAGAGGAATTCAAGTGGCCCCAGGTAATGTTGCTATAACATTTCTCAAAATGGGCTTTCTGTTAGCCCAAGGAGAATAAAAGAATGTAGTGCAAGTCAGCAGAAGAAATTACTATTTGCCCATATGGGCTCTGAGAGAAATCAGGTCATCTTCATGGTAATCAGATAGTATGAAATGTAATACAATATTTCTTGCTCTCCAGTTATATTCTTGCCAGATTTTTGTGGTAGGCTAAGTGCAAATGTTCGATGGTGGCAATATGCAGGACTCTTTTTTATGTTTTATGTTTTTTTTTTTTTAAATTGTTAAATCATAGCTGTGTACATTAGTGCAATCAAGGGGTATAATGTGCTGGTTTCATATACAATATGAAATATTCTCATCAAACTGTTCAGCATAGCCTTCATGGCATTTTCTTAGTTATTGTATGTAGACATTTGTATTCTGCATTTAGTAAGTTTTGCCTGTACCCATTCTAAGATGCACCATAGATGTGACCCCACCCATTATCCTCCCTCCACCTTAACCTCCCCCCTCTCTTTCCCTACCTTGGCCCTTTCCCCATATTCTTGTGTTATAGTTGGGTTATAGCCTTCATATGAAAGCTATAAATTAGTTTCATAGTAGGGCTGAGTACATTGGATACTTTTTCTTCCATTCTTGAAATACTTTGCTAAGAAGAATATGTTCCAGCTCCATCCATGTAAACATGAAAGAGGTAAAGTCTCCATCTTTCTTTAAGGCTGCATAATATTTCATGGTATACATGTACCACAATTTGCTAGTCCATTCATGGGTCGATGGGTACTTGGGCTTCTTTCATGACTTAGCAATTATGAATTGGGCTGCAATAAACCTTCTGGTACACATGTCTTTGTTATATTGTGATTTTTGGTCTTTGGGTATAAGCCTAGTAAAGGAATTACAGGATTGAATGGCAGGTCTATTTTTAGATCTCTAAGTATTCTCCAAACATCCTTCCAGAAGGAACGTATTAGTGTGCATTCCCACCAGCAGTGTAGAAGTGTGCCCTTTTCTTCACATCCACGCCAACATCTCTGGTTTGGGGATTTTGTTATGTGGGCTACTCTTACTGGGGTTAGGTGATATCTCAAAGTAGTTTTGATTTGCATTTCTCTGATGATTAAGGATGATGAGCTTTTTTTCATGTGTTTGTAGAT
>CAUYPK010010104.1:0-60430 GCA_963574355.1 Loris lydekkerianus
CACTAGCAGTAGTGGGGCGCCGCCAATCTAACATGAGCACAGGTGCTTCATGATAAACATTACTAGCATGTTCAACTGCATAATGTTCTGGCACTGTATTTTGAATGACATTAATTTATTAAATAAATTGTATATATTCAAAAAAAAAAAAAAAAGGTGAGGGAGCCTGGGAGTAGGAATATAGGGACAGCAACCTCTCTGAATACTCTTTGGGACTTTTTTTTTTGGTCACCCTTGGTAGAATGCCGTGCTGTCACAGCTCACAGCAACCTCGAACTCTTGGGTTCAAGTGAGCCTCTTGCCTCAGCCTCTGGAGTAGCTGGGACTACAGGCGCCCGCCACAACGCCCAGATATTTTTTTGTTGCAGTTTGGCCGGGGCTGGATTTGAACCCGCCACCCTTGGTATATGGGGCTGGCACCCTACTCACTGAGCCACAGGCACCACCCCAAAAACAAGTCCTGACTCCGCCAGTACTAAGTTCTGTGACCCTGGACAATTAATTTCAGTACTCAAAGCCTCAGTTTACTCAAAATGAGAATGATAAGAATACCTGCCTTGGGAGGCAGATTATAAACCAATGTCCCCAAAGCACTTACCACCATAAACGGCACGTAGCCAGGGCTCAGTCAACGTGAATAATGGTCCTCCCTTTGCCCACCTTCTCCCTGTAACTCTGAGTGCCTAGCCTAGCTCTCAGCATGATGGTTCCCTGACGAATATGAGACACAATTCACAGTCTTCAGGATAATTTCAAGGCTCCTCCCTGGCTGGTCCCCCCCTCTCTTTCTGGCTGCCCCTCTTACCTGTCCTCAAATGCATGACTGACGCCCTATGACAGCTCTGGCCTGGGCATACATTGTTGCCCCTGCGCTCTCCTTCCCCCAACCCTCACATGCCTTTCTTTGCCTGATAATCTGTAAACTCATCTCATTCTTCAAGATCCTGTGAACGGTCCCCTCCCTGGTAGATTCAGTCACCCCCACAGCACTCAGTACAATCTTCTGAGCAGCTCACACCATTGTAGCACTTTGCCTTCCATCTCCTCCCATGCTCTGGAAGCTTGGTGGGGGGACAGGGGACAGTCATGGGCTGGGTTTATATATCTGTATTCCTAGTGCTTAGCATGTAGCAGATACTCAGAAATGTTTGTTGAGTGAATGAATGAATGAGTGAACAAATGAATGAATGAATCCTTTCTGACCACTCATCCAACTGGCATCCTTCAGGAACCAAATGATGGTGAGTCACTCATGCCTTGCAAACGTCGCCCTGTAAAGGTAGTGACCTCCTCCACCAGCTCCACCAGCTCCAACCAGCTCCAACCCAGAAGCCACCTCGCTCAGCCCCAGTGCACCCAGAGAGCCTTGCAGGCACTGCTCCTAACTGCAGCTCCACGACCTTCAGGGAGTCCCCTGCCTCTCTTCTCCCTGCTGCGGAGGTCTGCAGAAGCCCTCAGCCAGGAGCTGCAGTAGGACTAAGCACAAAAAGACAAATAAGATACAATCCCTGCCCTCACAGGTGAAAAACAGCTTGGAGGAGACAGATGCCTGCGTCTGCCTGTTCTATCCACCACCTATAATTCACTGAATACCTGCCTCCTGCCTCTCTGCTCTGTGCCTCACATGCCTTCCATCACTCTCTGGACCTCAATTTCCTCCTCAAATGGCCGTGAAAAGACCCACCCCATCTAATATATCAAGATTGTTTGGCAGATGGAACCTGATAATCTATGTAAATTGCCCTATAAACTATGAAGTCCTGTACCCAAGTTCTGACTGTTGCTGTTACTAACAGATCTTAATGTAACAGAAATAAATAGCTAAAGCGTCTCCTCCATAGGCACAGTGATTTGCACTTAGTAGGTGTTTAACGGATATTTGATACGTCAATAAGCAGTCCCGGACCCAGGTGTCACTTTTCATGACTTGGGGAGCAGCGCCACCCTGTGGTTAGATACAGAACACACAGACCTTCTGGTAAACAGCTCTTAGGGTGCACATTAGGAAGTGGGTGTTGAGGTCCCCTAAGAACAAAGGCAAGGAAAGCCAGTCAGACACCAGAAAACAAGGAAAAATGTCTTCACTCCTGGAGGTAGCACAGGCTCAGAGAACACACAGGTGGAAGAAGGATTAGAAACAACATTCCAGATTATTTTTCTGTAAAGGAGTCTTTGGGAGAAACTGAGCACGCAGGGAGCAGGCCAACCCCATAATCAGGGTCTGGTCTTGCCAGGCCTTGTAGAAGGTGCTGCTTGTTCTTCATCTAAGACCAGTTGAACTTGGCTCTGCTGGCTCACAAGTTGTGTAACCTTGAGCAGATTGTTGCCCTCTCTGGGCTCTACACGTCTTGTCTGTGCAATGATCCCTGCACTGGCCACCTCAAAGAGTTAATGTGGGGGGCAGCGCCTGTGGCTCAGTGAGTAGGGTGCCGGCCCCATATACCGAGGCTGGTGGGTTCAAACCCAGCCCCGGCTAAACTGCAACCAAAAAATAGCCGGGCGTTGTGGCAGGTGCCTGTAGTCCCAGCTGCTCGAGAGGCTGAGGCAAGAGAATCTCGTAAGCCCAAGAGTTAGAGATTGCCGTGAGCCATATGACATCATGGCACTCTACCCGAGGGCAGTACAGTGAGACTCTGTCTCTACAAAAAAAAAAAAAAAAAGGGTTAATGTGAAGATCCAATGGGATAAGAAACACAGCTAGTTTGTAAATGGTAACATATTATACAAACAATAGATGGTTACTGTCATAATTTCCAGTAATAGTAGTAGTTGCCGTTTATTGAGCTCCTTGCTGTGCTAAACCCTGCAGCCCATAACCTCATTTCCTTCCCACAAAACCCTATAAAATAGGCATGTTATGAAGCCCATTTTGTACATGAGGAGGTTGAGCTTTACAGAAATTTAAAATTTTGCCCAAAGTCACATTCAACTAGTAAGGAAGAAAACCAGGATTTGAACTCAGGACAGCAGTGTGCCAAAAGAGGGCTAGTCAATCACAATGCTGTACAGTCTCAATAGTTCCAGCCCCTGAACTGGAATTTACAGAGAGCCCCTGATAGGGTAGGTGCCTTGAAGAAAACAAAAGAATTATTGACATTTCTCCTCTTTTGCCCCTCTTTGACTTTGGCGCCTTCTGGAAGAGGACAGACTTTAGGCTCTGTATCCAGGGCCCTGCTCACACCCAATGTTCCAAAACATTCCCTTCTGGGGTCCAAGCCTGACAAAAGGCCACATGTGCTCCCACAAGGGACTGGCAAAGGCAGAATGGGGAGCAGGTCCCTTTCAAGGTCGCTGTTGGACAGATGTCACCAAAATCTGTTGGGAAAAGATGGATATTTGCCAACAATCATAATGACCCTCACATGACTAGAGGTCTAGAGTCCTCTTGAGCTAATGAGTTGTCCCCTTATCCATTTTCTCAATCTTTGGCCTTTACAGATGAAGAAATTGACATTCACCTGATAAGTGAGAAAACTGGCATTCAAAGACATGAAGTGACTTCTCCAAGATCACTCTGCAAGTGTCAGAGAGGGGACTCAAGTCTAAGACTCCAGAGTACAAATCTTTCTGACTCCACAGGAATCCAGAAACAGGGGAGGCAGAGTGCCCAGAACTGTTTCAGGCTGATAATCCTGGTTCTAGCCCTCCTTCTGGCATCAGCTGGCTCTGTGACCCCAGACAAGGCACTGAGCTTCAGTTGCTTTATGGCAGAGATTCCGTGCCAGCTCTGACTTCATGGCCTCTATTCATGTACTTGAGCCATAAAGATGAGGGTGTTCAGCCGCGTGTGCAGGTTCTACCAAGAAGCGGCTGTGACGTCACCTCTCTCGAGAAGCTTTTCCTCACTCCCCAAGGCTGAGGAATTACCCTCATTGTGCTTTCACTTCACCCACAGCACCGAATTGCAGTTTACCTGCAAATTCCCTGAGGGCTGTATGTGAACGTGAACATGAAGAAAGTTGGGTATGGTGTAATAGGGAGCAGTGAGGCCTGAGGCAAAGTAGAGAGCCCTGGCCAAGGGAGCAGCTCCTTGTCAGTGCCTACTTCTTATCCACCTCAGTGTTCGTAGACCCTAGGAGAAGCCAAGAATTAAGATTTTTATGTGAAATTTGCTTTTTAAATGTAGACTAAAATGTATTTTAGGAAGTACTCCACAGATACTGCAGACCCTGGTCAGCCACATCTGCTTTCCCGACTTGACTTTGGGCTACTTAGGAGCATGACTGAGCTCCTCTCTGTATGCTGACGGACCAACCCAAGACCTGGATCCTCACAGCAACCAGAGATTACTTTGGAAATGTTGCAAGATCTTGCCGCAGTCAAAGCCTCCTGCCTCCCACGTTTCTGATAACCATATTAATTCAGTTGACATGGATTATGGGTCTACCTCATTCTGGGCACTACCTTAAGCACATTACATACATCACTTGACCTAATTATTTTCTTTTCTTTTCTTTTTTATTTTTGAGACAAAGTCTCACTATGTCACCCTGCATAGAGTGCTGTGACGTCACAGCTCACAGCAACCTCAAACTCTTGGGCTTAAGCGATTCTCTTGCCTCAGCCTCCCAAGTAGCTGGGACTACCAGAACCCGCCACAATGCCCAGCTATTTTTTGGTTGTCGTTGTCATTGTCGGTTGGCAGGCCTGGGCTAGATTCAAACCTGCCAGCCTCAGTGTATGTGGCTGGCCCCCTAACTGTTGAGCTACAGGTGCTGAGCCACCACCTGACCTAATTCTAACTACTTCCCTAAGTAATATACACTACACGTATAATCCCATATGTTTTACAGATGAGGAAGCCGAGGTTCAGATGGTCACACAACATGCCCAAGGTCACAAAGCTCCTGGTAAACCCAGGATTCAAACTCAGGCAGTCTGACTCCACAGATGTCTGCTTGCATTGTGATGATGTCACACTGACCCATGAGACCACCACCCGTTTTTCTTTGAGACAGGGTCTCACTCTTGCTCCCTGCTTAGAGTGCCCTGGTGACATAGCTCACAGCAACCTCAAACTCCTAGGCTCAAGAGATCCTCCTGCCTCAGCTTCCTGAGTAGCTGGGACTACAGGTGCCCACCACTATGCCTGGCTAGGTTTTTTATTTTTTATTTATTTATTTTCTTTTATTTTTTTTGCCCTTTTTTGTTGTTGTTGTTGTTGTTGTTTTCTTTCTGTTTGTTTGTTTTTGGCCAGGGGCTGGGTTTGAACCTTCTCTCTCTGGTATATGGGGTGGTGCCCTACTCCTTTGAGCCACAGGTACCGCCCTAGGTTTTTTATTTTTAGTAGAGACAGAGTCTCAGTCTTGTTCAGGCTGGTCTTTAACTCCTGACAAGCAATCCACTCTCGTCAGCCTGCCAGAGAGCTAGGATTATAGGCATGAGCTGCGATGCCCGGCCTGAGACCCCCACTTAAATATTTATCACCTTGCAGGCACCTGGCTTTCCTGGCACAGTGGGAACCAGGGCATGTGGTATGAATAAAGATGAGGAAACGGCCATGCTCCAGAACACGGGCCTAAGGCTCTGAGAGGGGCGCTGAGTAGCCCACAACAGTGCTGCCAGATCAAGCCCAAATCCGTGTTCACCTCTGGCTCCAGGACACCAAATCCCAGCCTCCAACAGAAAGAAGAAAACACATGGGGGCAGAGAGAAGGAGCCAAGGAGAGGCATGGCTATTGCTCATCCCATTGAAACAGTCAAACGCTCTCTAAACTAGCTAAATGGCTCCAAAGGAAATGGGAATCTATTTTGTCTCCTGTCACTAGGGCTGCAAATCCTGATATATCTCAGGCTACAGCGGAGAAGCGGATGGCTCAGCACTTGGAGACATGCCCACACAAGGCAGGAAGTGGGGTGGATGATTCAACAGGTGCCTCTCTATTCTGAGAACGGGTCCTGTGATGAGTGAGTGTACATCCAGCTGAAATAAAACATAATTTTGAATGCCGACCATCAGAACATACAACAAGCTTCCTTTCCTTCCGGGGGACTTGAAGCATTCTTTGGGGCTTTAATCCAAGGTTTTCACTTAACATTTTCTGGGATGACAAGACTCTTGGAAGGTGACTCCAAAACTTCCCTTCCTACCAGCCCACATTCCCACAGGATCATAAAATGCTACAAGGCACCATGTCCCTCACCCTCAGTCTTTCTCATCTGTAAGATGGGGGTAATGCTATCTGCTCCGCTGAGACAGAAAAGTCTGGTACAGGGCCACAATTCCACATCTGGAAGCTGTACAGCTCCATATGCTCCACAACTTAGAAGTCTTTGGATATGGAAAGGTTTTATAGGAGGTCTATTGTGTATTAGGAGATCTCCCCAGACAGCTCAGGGGTGGTATTCCATAAACCCTTTATTTTTCTGCAATAAATCCATGAACATTTCCCCTAACTAGGATTAGTCTATAAATAACCTCACATCCGTCAAGTTTGCCATGAAATGCTTGCCCCTTGAATTCCCATCCTAAAAGCACTGTACCCCAAATCATTCTCTAATACACAGCCCTGCAGCAGCCTCTTCACCCGCTTCTCCCATCTCTGTGTCCTTATCCACTTTCTACCCATCCCCCAAAGGCACCCTTTTTAGGAGCAAGATCCTCACCCACTTTGCTCCCTACTGCCTCCTCCACATCTGGGTCTCTCTTTACCAGGCATACAGAAGCTGCCCCGTAACGTTGGTTAAATAAGTAAATAAAATTCCATTTCTGTCTCTCACCAGCTGTGTGACCTTGGGTTAGTGACTCCACCTCTCTGAGCCTCATTTTACCATCAAAATACTATTTCATTTAAAATTGGTATTAATGGGTGGCACCTGTGGTTCAGTGAGTAGGGTGCCAGCCCCAAATACCGAGGGTGATGGGTTCAAACCCGGCCCCAGGCTAAACTGCAACCAAAAAATGGCATTGTGGCGTGCGTCTGTAGTCCCAGCTACTTGGGAGGCTGAGGCAAGAGAATCGCCTAAGCCTAAGAGCTGGAGGTGGCCACAGCCCTCTACTGAGGGTGACAGTGTGAGACTCTGTCTCTAAATAAATAAATAAATAAATAAAATAAAATAAAACAAAATTTGTATTAAATACTCCAGTCTTGAGGCACAAATGAGTTCAGGACTTTCTCGTTTATAAACTGCTATGCTAGCGTTAGTCATTATTCACAGTAAGAAGTTATTCAATTGCCAGAGCATAGTGTCTGCACCTCTCCAAAGAGGCCGTGCAAGCCCCTTTAGAGAAAAGGGCACCTTTCCCCAAACCTACGCTTTCCTAGCAAGAATGTTACGTTTTGGGAGGTTTATAAGGTTGGATGGTTGGTTGGTTTTGTTTTTGTTTGTCTGGGTTTTTTTGGGTTTTTTTGTTTGTTTGTTTTGTTTTGTTTTGTTTTGTTTTGAGACAGAGTCTTACTGTCACCCTCAGTAGAGTGCTGTGGCATCACAGCTCACAGCAACCTCAAACTCTTGGGCTTAAGTGATTCTCTTGCCTCAGCCTCCCAAGTAGCTGGGACTACAGGCACCCACCACAACGCCCAGCTATATTTTTGTTGCAGCTGTCATTGTCGTTTAGCTGGTCTTGGCTGGATTCGAACCCGCCAACCTCAGTGTAGGTAGCTGGTGCTGTAACCACTGTGCTACAGGCGCTGAGCCATGATTGGTTGGTTTTTACATTTCTAAAAGCAGAGTCTGAAGGCCCTGGATGTATGTACTAAGCATTTCTTGGGCACACTGTGTGCTAGACCCTGTGCTAGGCCATGATAATTCTTCCAGAAATAATACATCCACATGCTAGAGGAACCCAGAGTTTGGGGTAGGGGACAGCGGTAACATGGGAAGGTGTGTGATAAGAAAGTGATAGAGGGCTCTGCCAAGTGTCATGGATACACAGAGAAGGGGCCTGTCCTGAGGTCACTCAGGCACCAACAAACATTTTCTGAGCACAAGCTGTTGATAAGCACCATTCCAGTTGCTGAGAATACAACAGTGAACCAGACAGGTAAGATCCCACCTTCCACAAAGAGACAAGAAATAAGTAAACAATGTAATTTTCCATAGGAATGAATGTTAGGGACCCAACAAAATACTAATGGAATATGCAGAAGATTCAGGAGCCATGCTGCCTCCTGGGCTTGAAACCCTGGGTTACGTACACCTGTTGCACCTAGAGCATGTCTCTGCATCTCCTTATCTTCATCTGTAAAACTGGGAGAATAGCAGGCCCTACCTCATGGGGCCAATGTGAGAATTAAATGAGTTAATTACAGTCATTGGAAGAGTACCAAGTACATGGCAAGCTGGATCTAAGTGGGCAAGAGAGTGAATGAGGGAAAGGTGAGGCTACTCAGAAGCCTGTTTGACAAGGACACAAGCTCATGTAGATCTAGGGAGACGCAGTTGAGGCGTGGAAGGGTCTTGGGGTGGAATGAGTTTGGTGTTATCTAGGAAAAGGAGGCTGCTGGTGGGAAGCTGGCATTTAGTGCTTTGCAGGCCATTTCATCCTCAGGATGGAGGTGTTGTGAAGTTGGGGGAGGGGTCGTTTGGCATGCTTTGGTTTCACATAAAGGAAGGTCATGCCAGCTGCCATGTGGAGAACAGGCAACAGGACAAGCAAAAAAAGAGACGGTGAGGGTTGGGGAGTGTTACTGGGGAGAAGGGGACCAGGAGCACCATCTCCCACCCAAGCCCAGGGACCTAGTACTGATAACGAAAGAGAACACTCCAAATCCTTCTCCATCTGGGGTGGGCAGGGACATCTGGGCCAAAATATGGGAAAGATGATTAAACCCTGACACAAGAGAGAGGCTGCAGCAGATGGCCAGTGGGCCCACAGCAAAAAAAAAAAAAAAGACAAGCAATTCAGCAAAAATATATCTCCCTTATATTTTAGAACACATTAAAATTTACTATTGACCTTATTTATGCTAGCATTTATTGAATGCTTATTTATGTGCCCAGAATAATGGGCTAAACCTATTTTCTCATTTCCTTCCAACAAAACTCCTGTGTATCCAGTCAACAAATATTACCAGGCACTGTTCTAGGTGATACAAAGCCACTAACTCCATGGAGCTCACACTCTAAAGACAGAGATAGAGTTTAAATAAACCAAAACAAACAAACAAACAAAACACAGTATCTGAGAAATCAATGAGAACTATGAAGAAAGCCAAGCAGGGAAGAGGGCGAGGAGAGGCAGAGGAATAGCTATTTTAGGAGTGATGGTCTAAAAAAGACCTCCAAGAGGAGTTAACTTTCTTTTTTGGAGACAAGAGTCTCACTGTGTCACCCAAATAGAGCTCAAAGGCATCATCATAGCTCACTGCAACCTCAAACTCTTGGACTCACACGATCCTCCTGCCTCAGCCTACCATGTGGCTGGGACTACAGGCACCTGCCACCATGCCCAGCTAATTTTTCTATTTTTAGTAGCAATTAAATGTCCTTCTTGCTCAGCCTGGTCTCAAACTACTGAGCTCAAGCAATCCTCCTACACTGACCTCCCAGAGTACTAGGATTACAGGTGTGAGTCACCACACCTGACCTGGAGTTAACTCTTGAGCAGAGACACAGATGATGAGACCAAGCTGACCACCTATAAATCTGGAGGAAGAATAGCAAGTGTAGAAGCTCTGCTAGGAAGGAAACTAACTTGGTGTAATTAAAGCACAAAAAAGACCATGATAGCTAGATGAAAATGAGCTGGGAATGGCAGGAAGATACCCTCATATTCCTCTAAACGCGTAACAAGAAGCTGCTAGAAGGTTGTGAACACATTCCTTTGGCCACCATGTGAAGAAACCCTACAGGAGCAAGTTTGGATCAAGCATGAGGTGAGGAGATAAAAAGTGGCGGCATTCAAGATGCATTTTTTTCCTTTCTCTCTTTTTTTTTAGACATAATCTCAAGCTGTCACCCTGGGTAGAGTGCTGTGGCATCACAGCAACCTCCAACTCTTAGGCTTAAGCGATTCTCTTGCCTCAGCCTCCCAAGTAGCTGGGACTACAGGCGAGGACCACAACACCCAGCTAATTTTTGTTGTTGTTATTGCAGTTGTCATTGTTGTTTTGTTGCTGGCCCCGGCCGGGTTTGAACCCATCAGCCTCAAGATGCATTTTCAAAGTAGAATAAAGAGGACTTAGTGAATTTAATGTGGTGGGAAAAGTTACTACCAATGGTGACTATAGGGTTTTGCACTAACTACCACATACCAGGTACCATTAACAAAAATTAGTAAAACTGGTAGATAAGCAGATTGGAAGAGAATGTGTGGAAATAAGTGCTGTTATTAACATTCTCATTTTACAAGTGAATAAGACAGGTTGAATAATCTACCTAAGTTCACCCAACTGGTAAGTCCAATTACTAATTTCTTTCACATATTTATATCCTTTATTAACATCTCCAATTTACAGATAAGGAAATTGAAGCGTAGGAATGCGAAGGCCACACATAGCCAAAAAGTGTCAGAGCCTATACATCAGATTTGTGTCTAATAATACATATTTTCCAATAAAGGAGGCAGGCTAGGAGACTGATAAGGAAACCTAGGAGGACAGGGAGAAAGGATCTGAGGCTTTAACAAAATTATGTCCTTAAATTCCCTTTCAGTGTTCTGAAACTCCCTCAAGAAAAACTCCAGGAGGAACTCCGTATGCTGAGAGTTGCTGAGGGATCAATACTGCTGTCCACTGTAGGAAAGTGGTTCCTGCGTCACCATTTCAGAATCACAGTTGTTAATTAAATGTGAATTCCTGGGCTCCCGCGTAGACACACTTGTACAATTACAATCCACGGACGTGAAACCTGAAATCTGCATTTTTTTTTTCAACAGCGCTCCAGAGTCGTCATACAATCAAGTTTGAGAACTGCGGGAATATGGTTTGAACCCTGTAAACTAGCAGTCTGAACTACGCAGATGATTTTATACCTCTGAGTCTATCTGCACAACTATTAAAGAGGAGGGAGTTACAACAGCCTCAGCCTAATACACCTGAACTGCCCGCCCTTACTATGAGACGCCAACAAGACATTGGTTAAAGCGGGCGCGGGTCATTGTAGGATGCAGAGGCTGGGGCGACCCGTGAAGCATTGTGGGACACAGAGGGAGGCCAGCCGCTCCCCGCCTCCAGCTTCCATTGCACACCCGCCACGTTTCAATAATGAACGCCCTCTTCTCTGGCCGCCTGACGTAACTATAATCACCCCTCCCACATCTTAGCCACTCGGAGTCTAACAAGGACAGCTTGCGAAGCGTAGGGACGGATTTCCGGGTGCTCCTTCGCTTTACGACTCGCGCGCTCTTCCGTCGAACCCGGGGAAAACTGGAGTGGTTTACGACAGCGCCGGGCGTGTTTACGGCGCCACCTACTGCGCGCGCATGTTCTCCCCTGTCCCGGCTTATGGAGTGCATCTGGTAACGTGGCCTCCGGCTCCGAATATCTCTTGCCATCCCGGCCGGTCAAGGCCGTTGTAGGTGAGCGGGGTGTTTCGTAGAGTCCTGCGGATCTCTGACGCCGATTTAGACTAGGCCGGGTCTTCGGGGGCCTCCCGGAAGAGACTTCTCTTACGTCCCCCTCTGCCGTCGCCGTCCCTCCGCTTGGCGGAACAGAAATCCGCCTTCTGCGGCCCAAGGCCCCGCACGTTGAGGGATGTGGGGCATGGCGCTGTGAGTGAGGTCCCTGGCCCTAGACCCCCGAGGGGCTACGGACTGGACTAATTCGGTTGTTACTTAACCCAGCTGGGTCACAATTAGCTTAACCGGCTTAACCCAGAAGGGTTAGCTGGGACAGTTTCTAAAGTGGCCGAAGATTTCCTGAGTTTCTGAGTGGAGTATTGAGGGTACCAAGCTGAGGGGTGTTTGGCCGCTGCTCTGAGGAATTCAAAATCTAAAGGTGTGCTTTTCTGTAAAATGTAAGGCCGAGATAGAGGAGTAGATTTCAGATCTCAGATCTGAAACCTGCGCCACTCTCTCCCATGTATTAATGGTGTACGAACTGTAGCGGCCGCAATAATCTGTACAATACCGTGGCCTGTCAGCCACAGAGCCCTCTGACTGCCCTGTTGGTGCCTGTCGATTCTCCTCCTGTGACCAATACAGCTGTCACATCATTTTAGCTGAGAAACTCAGG
This sequence comes from Loris lydekkerianus, assembly GCA_963574355.1. NCBI lineage: Eukaryota > Metazoa > Chordata > Mammalia > Primates > Lorisidae > Loris > Loris lydekkerianus. Next base: position 12,117 of record CAUYPK010010104.1, read on the forward strand.
TTCTCCGACTAGTTCCATCTTGCTCACCTGTTTTCATGTGTGCCAGAGGCCAAGGGACTTCCTCCCACCCTGTGATTGTCTAAGGGATGATAGATGTCAAGTTTGGGGCCTGTTCCTTTCTGAGCATTTGACAGAACCAGATTTTTAAAACGGTGTGTTTCAAAACATCGTTGTTACAGTGTTAGATATGATCTCAAATCCTAGATCTTGTCGGTCTGCTGCCCAGCTGTAACATAATGGAAAGAAAGCCAGACTTAGAGGAGACAACTTTGGAAATCAAATCTATTTTGAAATGATGAGCTCAACGGTTTGGTCTGGTTGAGCTTTAGGGTGTTTTACCTGCAAAATGGAGCCAGGGGGGTGTTAGTGGTGTTAAAGTATCTAGCAAACTGCTTGCAGATCAATAATGTATTTATTTAATGTGACTTCGTATTAAGACCACCACCCCTTTTCTTTTGTCCTTTTACCACAACATAGCTTAAGTTCAGATTTGGAGGATGAAGCTCTAGGTTTCTCTCATCCAAATGTCATCTCTGTAGGATGCCTCAGTCTCGCCTTCCTGGGGCAGTGAAGAGAGTTTATAAGTTTAATGTGCCTGTGCTCTTTCATTGCTTTCCACCCTCCAGGAAATATTTGTATAATGCTCAGAACTCACCTTTGAGCATTTTCAGAGAATCACAATGGATGTTAAGTGCACAGGTTTTTTGATAGGAAGTGTCTGACAGCTATCTGCTATTAATCCTCTGGGTTTGATTCCTCTGAAAGGAGCTGTAAGATTAACACAGAGTATGGTCTCTGAAGGCAGCCTGCCTGGGTTCAAATTTTTCATCAACTAGTTTTGGGACTTTGGGCAATTTCTTCTTCATTTTTCTGTGCCTCAGTTTTCTTATCTGAAAAGTGGGGATAATGCTGGGTCCTGCCTCATGATTCATTGAGAGGATTTAATGAATTGATGCATAATAAGCGCTAAGAACAGTGCCTGGCAGTGTTTATGAGCATTTGACATATGGCCCCTTTGGACCTAAAGCTAATGGTGGCCCCCTCCACCTCTGGCAGTCCTTTTGCCTGATTTAAGTCCACTTGCTCTCACCACACAGTATTTGCATTGATGACAAAAACTTGGAAAAACAAGAAAGTTAAATGTCAGGATATACGTAAAGATCCTTTTTCTCAGCACTCTGTGGTAAATGTATTTTTGCAAATCTGAATAGTAATTGTGTGGCATTTGACAAAGCATTTTCATGTGTATTAGCTAATAAGCCTTTCACAATCATCCTGTGACAATAAAACAAGGATCTAGTTTTCTTACAGATGAAAAGACTGAAGCTTAGGGAAGTTAAATATCATATCCCTTGGCAAAAGTGTTTTTAAGAACCAGAATGCGCTCATTACACTTCAAAAAATGTTAAGACATTTTATCAAATCTGTGAGACATTAACAAATTTTTAAAATACCATTATTTTATATAACACTAAGAAAGAAAAACTACCAATTAACATGATGCTCTGGCTTGGCGCCCGTACTCAGTGGTTAGGCCTCTGGCCACTTACACAGAGGCAGGCAGGTTCGAACCTGGCCCAGGCCTGCTAAACAACAATGACAACTGCAACAAAACATAGCCAGGCGTTGTGGCAGGTACCTGTAGTTCCAGCTACTTGGGAGGCTAAGGCAAGAGAATCGCTTAAGCTCAAGAGTGTTTGTTTGTTTGTTTGTTTGTTTGTTTGTTTTATAGAGACAGAGTCTCACTTTATGGCCCTTTGGTAGAGTGCCGTGGCATCACACAGCTCACAGCAACCTCCAGCTCCTGGGCTTAAGCGATTCTCTTGCCTCAGCCTCCCGAGTAGCTGGGACTACAGGCGCCTGCCACAACGCCCGGCTATTTTTTGGCTGCAGTTCAGCCGGGGCTGGGTTTGAACCCACCACCCTCGGCATATGGGGCCGGCGCCCTACTCACTGAGCCACAGGCACCACCTAAGCTCAAGAGTTTGAGGTTGCTGTGAGCTGTGATGCCACAGCACTCTACCAAGAGCAACATAGGGAGACTCTGTCTCAAAAAAAAATAGGCATTGTGGCAGGCACCTGTAGTCCCAGCTACTTTGGAGGCTGAGGCAAGGTAATTGCTTAAGCCCAAGAATTAGAGGTTGCTACGAGCTGTAATGCCACGGCACTCTACTGAGGGTGACATAATGAGACTCTATCTCAAATAAAATAAAACATGATGCTCCAAGCATAAGATGCACTCTCATTTTAAAGTTCTTACGGGTCGGTGCCAGTAGCACAGTGGTTACAGCACCAGCCACATACACCAAGACAGGCAAGTTCGAACCCAACTGGGCCTGCTAAACAACAATGACAACTGCAACAAAAAATAGCCAGTTGTTTGGCAGGCACCTGTAGTCCCAGCTACTTAGGAGGCCGAGGCAAGAGAATCACTTAAGCCCAAGAGTTTAAGGTTGCTATGTGCTGTGATACCACAGTATTCTACCAAGGGTAACATAGTGAGACTCTGTCTCAAAAAAAAAACCAAAAGATATTATATAAGGATAAAATAAGGATGTCCAAGAATTAGTGGAATACAGTAAATCAGGTTTGTTAGCAGTCTTCTTGAGTTTTAAGTACATATTTACAGTATTTATAAGAAAATGTAAGTTAGTAATAGCTCAACAGATGAGGGTTCCATTTCATGTGTTGCTTTTTGAATTTTATTGTTTGTTTACCTCCTGTGGAGGATTTTTGTACTTTGAGGCCTTTCTTTGTGCATGTGCTACTCACATTATTTATATTTTTAAGGTTTTGGAAGATGGCAAAGTTCATGACACCTGTGATCCAGGACAATCCCTCAGGATGGGGTCCCTGTGCAGTTCCCGAGCAGTTTCGGGATATGCCCTACCAGCCATTCAGCAAAGGAGACCGGCTAGGAAAGGTACTTGCCTGTCAACGGGGAGTCTGGCTCTTTTCACCTGTTGCTGCTGCTCTCCACAAGTCCCTGTTTTAATTTTGTTCTTTCAAAAGCTTAACTCCTGTGTGCTTTATAGCAATACCAGCTGAGAAAGGTTATAATCTCTGGAAGTAGTCATAGAAGAGCTGTACACTTGCAAAGGCGTTGTGAGCCAGTTCTGGTACTTTCCCACACAGTGTTCTCTCACTTTCAGGGGTTTCCGGAAACTTACCTGGTTGACCTACAGGCTCTTTATCGTCCCTTTTTCTTATAGGTTGCAGACTGGACAGGAGCCACATACCAAGATAAGAGGTACACAAGTAAGTGTTCAACTGACTACCCTAATCAGGCTCTTGGGAGAGTTGTTAGTTTCTCTAGTAACCTCCATTTGAAAGCTTTCAAGAATGGAAAGGAAATGTTAACAATAATTCATAGCTTTTAGGAGTGTCATTTGGACTTTGGACACTATATGTTTTAAAATAGCTTAGATCATTCATTAAGGCAACATGGCCTATGATAATAGGGGTTTTCCCCCACTTTTGAAGGAGCCATAGATTCTTTTAAAAATCTGTTGAGCAGGGCGGCTCCTGCGGCTCAGTGGGTAGGGCGCCGGCCCCATATACTGAGGGTGGCAGGTTTGAACCCGGTCCTGGTCAAACTTAAACCAAAAAAATATATATATATATCCGGTCATTGTGGTGGGCACTTGTAGTCCCAGCTACTTGGGAGGCTGAGGCAAAAGAATCACGTAAGCCAAAGACCTGGAGGTTGCTGTGAGCTGTGACACCACGGCACTCTATGGAGGGTGACAAAGTGAAACTCTGTCTCTTAAAAAAAAAAAAATCTGTTGAGCAACTTTACTGTTTTGTATTTCATTGCTTGGAGTTAATTATTAATACTAACTCTCCAAAGCCAATCAGTGGAGTCCAGGTTAAAACCTCGGGTTTTAAGATTTAAAAAAAAAAAGCTTTTTCTGTGATCATTGGAGGTGGCTGCCTTGAATAGTGAGTTTTGTGGGGCTTAGGTTGGCAAGAAAGCATATCGGGATGGATTAGACATGTCTGCCTTAGGCATCAGATAAGGGAACGTGTGCCTGTATTTACCTTTCCTACTAAATTAAATCTTAGCTGAGATTTTTACATAGTAACTCCCAGTGAAATGGATTAGCTTCAGTCCCTCTGTCTTAGCTTAGAAAGTTCTTTAGATGAGAACTTTTCAAACTTGAATGTGCATATGAATCACCTGGGGATCTTATTAAAAGACCAGTTCTGATTCAGTTGGTCTAAGGTGGGGCTGTGAATCTGTTTGTCTATCAGACTCTCAGCCAATGCCGTTCTTGAGACTGCACTTCAGCTACCAAGGCTTTAGACTTGTGTGTTTATGGAAAGTCAGTAGGTTGTAGTTATTACACACTGTCACTTTTATCCCCAGATAAGTACTCCTCTCAGTTTGGTGGTGGAAGTCAATATGCTTATTTCCACGAGGAGGATGAAACTAGCTTTCAACTGGTGGACACTGCACGCACACAGAAGACTGCTTACCAGCGGAATCGGATGAGATTTGCACAGGTAGGCCAGAGCCAGCCACCTGACCATCTTGGGACTATCACTGTTTGGTGTCACCTGCTAAAAATGCTACCTTATAAATACTAATGAGAGAGGACAGCATGTTATCACAGGTCTTCCCATTAATCCAGGGTCACTATTCAGTGACTAAATAGGCCACAGTAAACTCGTACTTGGTCCAGGGATGTATTTAAATGGTTTAGATTGCTGGGACTTCATACCCATTGTGAGAATGCTATTTGTGCCAGATTAAAAGGTGCACCTGTACCTGTTGCTGCACTTAATTGCTATATGCAGACTTTATTAAGTAGATGGTCCAGTCAAGCTGCATATTATTACAGAGAGGCAAACTCAACAACCCTAATAAGACAGTAAACCTACTTCAGTGAAAAATATGCTGTGTGAATGTAAGTCTAAGCTTCTGAGCTAATTCCAAGTACATCCCCCACAAAAACCCCTAGACCAGTGTTTTTCCACCTTATCTCACGGCACACTTGAACCTGTAGTCAAACTTCTGCAGCACACTTAAATTTTATATTGATCAAAAAAAAGAATTAATCTTTAAAAAATTTCTCAGCACACCAACTGAAAATCACTACCCTAGACTGTTGATGCTATAGAGTAAAAGCGCAAAGTAACATGAAGCTTGGGATTTTACATCCTAAACTTACTAAAGACCTCTCATTACCCCTGCCTCTTGTAAACCAGATCTCCAACATTTTAGCATGTGTGGTTTTTTCCTGATTCCAGCGGACCCTTCGCAGAGACAAAGATCGGCGAAACATGTTGCAGTTCAACCTGCAAGCCCTGCCTAAGAGCGCTAAGCAGAAGGAGAGGTAGGTTTCCTGTCCTGCCAGAACAAAGTACCCTTCCCAAACTGGCCATACTGCAGAGCCACAGAGCCAAAGCAGAACAGTTGTCTTCCCCATTATTATAAAAGAAAGCATTTAAAAACCATTTAAGCCACCTTTTAGCTTGTTCTCACAGGGCTGGTTCATGACGGCATGGGCAGGAAACAACTCCTTGTGGTGGACAAGCACTGAATAGTAAGAGGAGGCTCTGGAGCTTGCCCAGGCTCAGTTAAGCAGTGCAGCAGCCATTACACCCTAGATTGGGATTACCAGTGGCAGTTGCTATAGATGAAGTAAAATATACGTGGTCAGTGTTGGGGGGTAGTGTGCCTCTTGTAGGATTTCCAATGTGTACCCTTTAGCCCTATTTTCCATACATAATTCCCCATCTTCCATAGTTCAGGGAAGTTAGTGACAATGTTGAGGTTTAGCTAAAGAGAGTGGCAACCTCCCTTTTGAAGAAGCCACTAACTTAAAGATCTGCGCTGATACCAAAATATTTCTGTCTTTTCAGAGAACGCATACGACTGCAGAAAAAATTCCAGAAGCAATTCGGGGTTAGGCAAAAATGGGATCAAAAATCACAGGTAGGGTATTTATATCAGAATTCTGTCTGGGAATTTGGATTGGTGCTTCTGTTTGTTTGTCTGTATAAAAGCTTTATTAAGAGATATAATTCTCATATCATACATGTTAGTGGGTTTTAGTATACAACCATTACTATAGTTAATTACAGACCATTTTCACCCTAAAAAGAGACTCTGGGACATGCATGACGGCTCACACCTGTAATCCTAGCACTCAAGGAGGCTGAGGCAGGAGCATTGCTTGAGGTCAGGAGTTTGGAATCAGTCTGAGCTAAAGTGAGACCCCCTGTTTCTACAAAAAAAAAAATATATATATAGAAAAATTAGCCAGATGTGGTGGCACATTCTTATATCCCAGCAACTCGGGAGGCTAAGGCAGAAACATTACTTGAGCCCAGGAGTTTGAGGTTGCAGTGAGTTATGTTGATGACCCTTCAGTCTAGCCAGGGCATCAGAGCGAGACTCAATTAGGGAGAAAGAGATCTTGTAAGCCTTAGCAGTCACCTTGTCCTAGCCCATTTTCTGTTACTGTAACAAAATACCTGAGCTGGATAAGTTATGAAGGAAAGTTTTTCACCATTGTGGAGGCTGGAAAGTCCAAGATGAGGCTACCATGTCTGGTAAGGGCCTGGTGCTGCTTCATAGCATGGCAGAAAAGCAGAGTGGGAGGGGGCTGAATTCTTTTGGTACCTAACCCAGTCTCAAGAAAGGTATTAATCCCTCTTAATCACCTGATTGCCTCTTAAAGACCCCACCTCCCAACACGAGCACCATGGAATCAGATTTCAATGTGAACTCTGGGGGACATACCCAAACCATAGCACACCCATATTTGCCCCAACTCTGGGAAGCCACTAACCTAGTCTCTGCCTGTATGGATATTTTTTTGTTTTGGACATTACACATAACATGGAATCGTACAATATGCGATGTTTGTGACAGACTTCAAAAAGTTGGCCCTCTGTATACTTGGGTATTACATCCCCAAAATACCGTATTTTCCATTCATATTTGGTTAGGGGGAAAAAATGCATTGTGAGTGGATCCAAGGAGTTCAAACCCATTTTGTTCAAGAGTCAACCCTACTGTGTTCATTTTAATTGCCAAATGATATTCCTTTATATGGGTGTACCACATTTTGTTTATCTGATCACCTATTAATGGACATTTGGGTTGTTCACACTTTGGGCTATTACGAATAATGCTGCGGTGCACATTCATGTGCAGGTGTTTATGTAGGTGTTCTGAGAACAGTAGTCACATGTAAGCAAAAGTGAAGTTTCAGTTGTAGAAGTTATATTTTGCTGGGTATGATGATTGCTTTATCCAGAATAGCTAATACCCTGAGAGAAATATGAAGGAGTTACCACATGTTGTCCACGTGACATCAGTACCTGAGAGTGGCTCCCCATTCGTTTCTAAACTCAGGATCTTCCCAGGCTTCTGGATCGTAAAACAGCCAGGACTGTATTTCTTTACTAAAAGCCCTTCGTATTGTTAAGCTGTCTTTTGCTTATGTTTTGCATGGACTTTAATTTTTTTTTTTTCCCCTCCAATGATTATCCACCACAGAAACCTCGAGACTCTTCAGTTGAAGTTCGTAGTGATTGGGAAGTGAAAGAAGAAATGGATTTTCCTCAGTTGATGAAGATGCGTTATCTGGAGGTGTCAGAGCCACAGGACATGTACGTGCCATTTTTTGCTGCTTTCCACCATGCTCTTCTGTGTGGAACAGCTGGTGGTGGATGTCTTCTTAGTATTTAAAAAAAGCCTTTGAAGCCACTTAAAAGACATTGCATAAAATTAATAGAGTTGTTTGTTTTGTTTTTTAATCAAGACCAGGGGAAAGGAGAAGTCTACTGATATAAAACTGCAAATTTAACTTCCTGGAAGCCTAAGCACAGGACAAATAAAATTAAATTATATAGTTTTTTTGGCAGAAAGAGAAAAGAAAGGAGAAAGAAGTTTGCTGATGTTAAAACTCCAGATTTCTTCTAGCTTCACGGCATCCTGAACAAAAGGGCAGTACAATTAAGTTATAAAGCTCTTTGGGCCAAAAGAGAAATAGTCCTTCAGAAGAATCTTTGCTTCCCCTAACATTTCAAGAGCTCCTATCTCAAAGGGCAAGTAGATGGGACTGATTTATTGGGGCACCAGAGCACCAGACCAGAAGTCAGCCACCAGGTGCCTCTGCAGCTGGTCCTCTCCTCTCTTGGCCTCAGTCTGTCTCCCTGCCTTGAAAGCAGAGAGGTTGGGCTGGATAGGCTGTGTTCACTCTGTTCTCTGTAGTCATGTCAGGTCCTGAGAGAACAGGGAACCAAGCAGACTCTGATAATTTGTCTCTTCTGTTCTAGTCAAACTGTTTTCCGTCTCTTATATATTAGACTTCAGGGTAAGAGCTCTGAAACTGTAACTTTTGCAAAGGTCGCCAGCTCCTTTATGTTACGTGTCTTGCCTTCTTCCCCTCAGCGAGTGTTGTGGGGCCCTCGAATACTACGATAAAGCCTTTGACCGCATCACCACGAGAAGCGAGAAGCCGCTGCGGAGCATCAAGCGCATCTTCCACACTGTCACCACCACAGACGACCCCGTCATCCGGAAGGTGTGTGCCCCCTTCTGCCCCTTTCCTGTCTGTTATAAATGCTGCCAGCTTCTACAGTTGAGGCCTCAGAAACAGCAGTTCTTGGGAATACCAATGTATTGTGAGGCCTTCAGATAAGACTCTTGGGGATCAGACTTACAGTTAGATGAAAATAAAGACACTTTGCTGAGTAGGCCAGAGATACTAGAACTAAGTAACTGGGGTCAACTCCCAGCTTTGCTGTACCACCTAGCTTTGTCTCTCTGTAGCCTTAGTTTTCTCATCTGCAAAAGGAGGTCAGTGTACCTAGCTCATGCCATTGGGGCAAGGATGGAAGCATCATGAAGCTTGGCTGGATTTCCCATTCACTCAGTGGGCCTTGGTTCCGCAGAAACCAAGGCAGTGGCTCTACCCACAGAGGCGTGCTGGCTGGTCTGCTGTAGCCTTCATGGACAATTAGGGGAGGCGTAGGTGTGCGAGAGATCTGATTCCTCAGGATTTAGGAGGCAAAGGAGTTCTTTCCCATCCATGTGAATGGGCAGTTAGACCTAAGAGTGTTCTCAGATCTGTCTCTTTTATCCTCTTTGCAGCTGGCAAAAACTCAGGGGAACGTGTTTGCCACCGATGCCATCCTGGCCACACTGATGAGCTGTACCCGCTCAGTGTATTCCTGGGATATTGTCGTCCAGAGAGTTGGGTCCAAGCTCTTCTTTGATAAGAGGGACAACTCAGACTTCGGTAAGAAGCCTGTCTAGGGAACAACTTGAAGGTGTTGGAGACTTTTGCTGGTTCAGAATCATTCCTTGGTACTAGGGAGTGGATGGAAAATGGTCTGTCTTTCCTTAGGGCACTGACAGCAATGTCTGAATCTCTCACAGTCTCCTCAGCGATTCAGGAAGGGACTGTCACTTAGTGCCTCCTTGAGGCATCAGCTTTTGGAGTCCTCACAGCACTCCAATCCTTCTAGCAGTTACTCATTTGAATAGCACTTTCTGACCTCTGCCATCACTCATGACATCATCGGTGTTTTCCTAGTGTTTTCTCTTAAATTGATGCCACCCCTTGTTTGCTTCAGTTTATTTATAAAGGCAAAATGCATGTACATGTATCCTGCACCATGCTGATCTGTCTGTACACACTGTAAGTAAAAACCAGATTATTAAATGCTCGCTTCGGCAACACATACACTAAAATTGGAACAATGCAGAGAAGATTAGCATGGCCCCTGCACAAGGATGACACACAAATTCATGAAGCATTCCATATTTTTACAAAAACAGATTACTCAAAAAATAATAGCAGTGGAAACAAAACAATATGACTATACTCTGAAGTCTGGGGTCTTTAAAAAGCTAACAAAGTCATTCTCTTCAGGAATCCAAAAACATTGAAAAGGGACAGCTTTCTTACCATGTGATTGAATGTAATGTTGGCCAGTATCAAAGTTATCCAGGAGGATTGGAGGATCCCCCACTCGCCTGGCTCCCCCCAGTATGTCCCCCACTTGGGAGACTCACATTAGGAGATGACAGTTCCTTGAAGGAAAGGCCTTTGTCGCTGGGATCTGCATCTCTCCACAGTACTGAGCATGTTGTAAGTGACTCTTTGTTGCATGGGTTGGTGACCCACCACTTTGCAGACCTCCTGACAGTGAGTGAGACAGCCAATGAGCCCCCTCAAGATGAAGGTAATTCCTTTAATTCACCCCGCAATCTGGCCATGGAAGCAACCTACATCAACCACAATTTCTCCCAGCAGTGCCTAAGAATGGTGAGGAAATTTTTATTTCGTAACTATTGTGATTGCCTGCTTTGTGCCAAGCTCAGGGGTGTAAGACTGATAGGAGGGGTGCCAGGCATGCTTACAGCAGAGGGGTGACAAGCTGGACTTTGGGGTCAGATTTCCTGACTTTGAACAATGGATCTGCCACCTAATTGCTTTGTGGCTTGGGTGTTTTTCTTCTCTGTAAATTCAGAATATAGTAGAATCTCTGTAAGTTGTCCACCTAAGGGACTATGACAAACCAGTCAACATAAGAAACTAGGCCTACTATACTGTACGGCACATGAGGTACATGTCTGGTCTGTGAAAATTAGGTACACTTAAAAGGTGGTCAATCTAGGGAGGTGGTCAACTGTTGAGGTTCTACTATATTAGCAATATGTTTCACACAGACATGCTGGGGAGGTGCCTTCAGTTATTTAATAAGTATACTATTGCTTACAGGTAAGCTGTTTAGATGCTTTATGGCAGCAAAGAAAACATTCCTGCTTTAGAGCTTTGTATAGTGGAGGAGGAAAGACAATGAACACTAAATAAATTGGTCATGTCAAATGGGGACATGGCGCTGTGCAGGACAACAACTCAGAAGGGGCGTGGTTACTGACTGTTGCAGTTCACCAGGTGCTAAGGTGTGAGGGGGAGTAGGCATAAAACAAGCAGAAGTCCAGAGCCCCCCAGGAACCTGGCCAGGGCAGTAACTGAGCACAGTCCAGCTAATTGGCTTTGGCTACAGAGTTAGCACTGTCCCCTTGTCATTTTGCAGGGGAAGGAAAGATATAATTTTCCCAACCCAAACCCGTTTGTGGAAGACGACATGGATAAGAATGAGATTGCATCTGTTGCATACCGGTACGTTACCTCTGGGGGGGTGCTATGACCACATGGTAGCGTGGACCCTACTGTCTGGGGTCTCGGGTGACCAAATGAGTTTCTCCTTCACGGCAGGTATCGCAGGTGGAAGCTTGGAGATGATATTGACCTTATTGTTCGTTGTGAGCATGATGGTGTCATGACTGGAGCCAATGGGGAAGTGTCCTTCATCAACATCAAGACACTCAATGAGTGGGATTCCAGGGTGAGGTGCCACCTCTCTCACCTCCTCGTGACACATGTCTGTGTTCCCCACAGTGCCTCATGGGAGCTACCCTCTTTTCCCCTTTCATTACTTACAGAGCTACCTAGATTTTCTTCTGCTTAGTTCCTTACTAGGAAACAGTGTGAAAGTGTGTGTTTGTAGAACTGTATTAAGTTTTAAGAACTTTTCTGTGTATTTTACAACAAAGGAACCAGTAACTCCATTCTTCCAGTACTTTCTCCTCTGTTCTACTCTGACCTCCTGTCGGCATCTGCTTTCTGCGAGCATCTGATTTTGATCTCATTATCTGGGCTAGCCATTTTTCTGTAAGCCTGACAACTCTTCATTTTGACCTCTTCTTTGATTTACTGAGCCACTCTTCAATCTTTTGATTCCTTTTTTCCAAGTCCTTTACTTACTGAACTCAGATTCTATGATCTAGCTCAGAATTGATTCTTCAGAGGCACCTTGATAGAAATATGCTTCCTCTCTATTTCTTCCTTCCATTCTCCCTCATGTTCCACGATCGTTGGGCTGTTGTTCTTGCTCGGGCTACCCAGGCTTGTGTGCTGCACTTTAATTGTAGTGGTGGCAGTGCCCCAGTGCTGGTGTGGAGAGCAGAGGATGCTCAGTGGGCAGCACAGCTCCAAGGCCAGGCCCATGCTGGACAGATCTCTGGAAGGAGTCCAGGCAACTGTTCATGCTGCCTGCATAGAGGCAAGGGAGCAACACAGGCTACTGCTGATTCCACAGTCCCCCTCCCCCCAGGACTCCTTATACCCTATCATGGGCTGAGAGAGCATACTGGAAGGTTTGCTGCAGGCCTGGCTCTGGGACCAACAGCCTTTTCTTGGACTTTTCCACAGTGAGCTCCTTGTAGCATTCGACATTGCCACTCTTCGGTGGCTTTGACTTTAGTGCTGCTGCTCTAAGATTGTACATTTCTCTGCTCCCTTTACATCTGGTCTTTGCTGGCTCCCTTCCTTTTTCTGTAGAGACAGGGTGTCACTGTGTTGCTCAGGCTGGTCTTGAACTCCTGGTCTCAAGTGATTCTCAGCCTCCCAAAACACTGGGATTGCAGGTGTGAGCCACCATACCTGGCCTCATTTTTTCACCTCGAATGGAGCCTTCTCCTAGGGGCCAGTTCCCTATACAGCAGTCTTCGCCTTAAGTACTTCTTAATACAGCCTTGTATTTGTTTCTCTTGCTCTGTAACAAATTGACAGAAACTTAGTAGCTTGAAACAACTGCACTTAACTAGCTCATAGCTCTGTCCATGAGAAGTCCAGCACACTACAACTTGGTTCTCTATTGAGAACCAATAGAGGTTGAAACTAAGGTGTCAGTCGAACTGAGTTCTCACTTGGAGATTCTGGGGAAAAAATCTACTTCCAGGCTCACTCCAGTTGTTGGCACAGTTCAGTTCCTTCCAGTCGTGTGATGACATCCTTGTTCCTGACTCTCAAATCTAAAATCTACTCTGACTTGCTTCCCTTTGTTTTTCAGGTAAAATACCTTCCCCTTCCAGTGTCCTCATTCCCGTTGTTGCCTCTGGCTTAGCCACTGTCAGCTTGTCTTCTCCTGCTCACTCAGGCTCAAACATCTCTGACTCCTCCTTTATACTATTTCATTTTGCTGTCAGGTACGATCCGTCTTCTAACTCAGTTTGGGATATCCCTGACATCATCTCCTAGTTCAGGACTCAATTCATTGTGCCTGTTCACATTTCTCTCCTAACTGACTTGTCTCTACCACTACCTCCAAATTTAATTCATCTTCACCATTCAGTTATCCAAACACTGCATCCCTCATGCAATGCAGATTGGTGGAAGGGCTCTTAAAATGGCACACAAGCCAGGCATGATGGTATACACCTATAGTCCTAGCTCTATGACCATAGGGGACTGAGGAGGAGGATCACTTAAACCCAGAAGTTCAAGTCTAGCCTGGGCAACATAGCAAGACCCCATCTCTAACAAAATAAAAAACAATATCACAATAAACTCACAGGGGTAAAACAGTATATTTTTTAGTTGTTGAGAGAAACACAAGTGTCTATCAGAATACTATTAATACTATGTGGTTTGAACTTTACTTAATAACGAGAATTTTTTTTTTTGTTTGTTTTTGTTTTTGTTTTTGTTTTTGTTTGGTAGAGTGCTATGGTATCATAGCTCACAGCAACCTCCAACTCTTGGGCTCCAGCAGTCCTCTTGTCTCAGTTTTGTTTTTTTATTTGTTTGGTTTTTGTTTTTGTTTTTGTTTTGAGACAGAGTCCCACCCTATGCCCTAAGCAGAGTGCAATGGCATCATAGCTCACTGCAACCTCAGACTCTGCTGCCTCAGCCTCTGGGATTACAGGTGCTTACCACAGTGGCCGGCTGGGTTTTTCCATTTTGTTTTTTGGAGTGGGGTCTCAATCTCAGGCAAGTCTCAAACTCCTGAGCTCAAGTAATTCTCTGTCAACCTCCCACAGTACTGGCATTACAGGCGTGAGCCACTGCACTCAGCTCAGTTTTTCATTTTTAGTAGAGACAGGGTCTTACTCTTGTTCAGAGCTTAAGACCACCTGCCTCGGCCTCCCAGAGTCCTAGGATTCTAGGTATGACCCACCATGACTGGCCAATAAAAGGAATTCTTCCTCGGCGCCTGTAGCTCAGCAGTTAGGGTGCCCGCCACATACACCAGGGCTGGCAGGTTTACACCTGGCCCAGGCCTGCTAAACAATGACAACTACAAAAAAAAAAATAGCCAGGTGTTGTGGTGGGCACCTGTAGTCCCAGCTACTCAGGAAGCTGAGGCAAGAGAATCGCTAAAACCCAAGAGTTGAAGATGGCTTTGAGCTGTGACGCCACCGCATTCTACCAAGGGCCACAGAGTAAAACTGTCTCAAAAAAAAGGGAATTCTTGAGTATTTCTTTTGGCTTAGGGTTGGCAACCTCTGTCATATGACCCTTGACTTCACTGTCACATGAGTGACTTCTGTAAATAAGGTGGTCAAAGATGATGATCTTTTGGGGGTCCCTTTCAGGAGGGTGGGGGTAAAACATGAGGCTCTGAGCTCCTGGCTCTCTGTAGACCTCTGCCCCCACCCAAGGCTGGCCCGTCCTTTTTCCCACTCCAGCCTGCCTGTCAAGACCTTTTGTTTCTATCTGCAGCTTCTGTCATTGCTCCCCACTTAGTTGTCACAGGTATACTCTGTGACGCTCTTCCTTATTGTACAATCCATAGCAAACACGTATCTCTGCCATTTCTGTGGCACTTATTTCTGATATGTGTGTGTCCATCTATCTGTCTCCATCTAGGTGAGTTCTTAAAAGAGGAATTACAACTTAAATTATGTGTTCTCTGGAACGCTATTCAAAGGGAGGGACTCGTCTTTGTTCCTTAAATGTAGCAGCCTTAGTGCATGTTCATCCACTTTTTAATTAGGCAGACCAGGGAGTTCCTTCTCTGCCAGAGGAGGTCCCAAGGGCATTGGGAGCCTGTCTCCACTCCTGTAACCGGGGCTTTTCCTCCTGCAGCACTGTAATGGTGTTGACTGGCGTCAGAAGCTAGACTCTCAGCGAGGAGCTGTCATTGCCACTGAGCTAAAGAACAACAGCTACAAGCTGGCCCGATGGACCTGCTGTGCTTTGCTGGCTGGATCTGAGTACCTCAAGCTCGGGTGAGCTGATCCATCTGGACAAGCCTACGCCTCCCTTTTCCCTTGGGAGTAGCAGCAGACTAAATGTAACCATTTAGTTGACATTTGACCCTAAGTGTTGCTGTCTCTGCTCCAGCCACTGATGTCCTTTCCCCCCACTAGTTATGTATCTCGATACCACGTGAAAGACTCTTCACGCCACGTCATCCTGGGTACCCAGCAGTTCAAGCCCAATGAGTTTGCCAGCCAGATCAACCTAAGTGTGGAGAATGCCTGGGGCATTCTGCGCTGCGTCATCGACATCTGCATGAAGCTGGAGGAAGGCAAATACCTCATCCTCAAGGACCCCAACAAGCAGGTCATCCGTGTCTACAGCCTGCCCGATGGTACCTTTAGCTCTGATGAAGATGAGGAGGAGGAAGAGGAGGAGGAAGAGGAAGAAGAAGGTACGTAACGAGCCTCTTGTCTAAAGCCTCTGTGGGCTAGCATGGGAGCAAGTTCCATAGCCACCCACATCCTTAATTTGCTAAGACTTTCTGAGAATTCCCTAATACTTAGGTTTGGGGGAAGCATTCACTTTGGCTCCAAGAGCTTCCAGAAGCTTTGAATCACAGGAAGAGGTTGTGGGGGTGGTCTTTTAGAGAAGTGGCTAGGTTGAGGCAGAACCATCTGCAGAAAAGCAGTGAAATCCCTGAAGATTCTCTCTTCCACTTCACCAGTTGTGACTGAGGGAGATACCTGTCTGCCCTGTAAGGATCTGGAAAGCATAACATGTGAGTGGAGGTGTTGAAAATTCACATACAACATAGCTCATTTCTCTTAACATTTTTTGTGTCTTTCAGAGGAAGAAACTTAAACAGTGATGTGGAGCCCAGAAGGGCTTTGGAGTGTTTTGACTCTTCTCCAGCGTTTAAAAGATGAAATAAAATAGAAGTCTGTTTAATCACTTTCCTTGATCGTATGTGTACGTTAACAGTTTACAGTCTTTCTTCCTTTAAGCAGCCTTTGGGAGAGGGGGAATGAAATTCAGTGATTTCTACCTGGGTTTCATCATTTATTCTTGTTGTGTTTTTTTTTTTAATTTGTACATTGATGCATTTATGGGGTCACCATTTATTCTTGAGCATCATTAGTTTTATATTCCTTTCAAGTGGATGGATGCCCTGACTTTTACTTTTGTTGTTGTTGTTGTTCTTAGAACCCCTTGAAATTATCCCTTTTTTTTTTTTTTTTTAAAGCCAGAGTCTCCCTATGTCACCCTGGGTAAAGTGCCATGGTGTCATAGCTTACAGCAACTTCAGACTCTTGGGCTCAAGCAATCCTCTTGCTTTAGCTTCCCTAATAGCTAAAGCTATGCCCACCACAACACCTGGCTATTAGAGATGGGGTCTCCCTCTTGCTCAGGCTGATCTCAAACTCCTGAGCTCTAGTGATTCAGCTGCCTCAGCCTCCCATAGTGCTAGGATTACAGCCGTGAGCCACTGTGCCCAGCCCAAAATTATCTTTACTAGTATTATCAGCTGTGAGGTACCTGTGGAGGTTCCCATACGAAGTTCATTTCCACAAACATGATACATGCTGGCTGTGTGTTGACATTAGAGAGGTCACTGTTTCTAAACATTGGGACACAAAGGACTTATAAAGCATGAAGTAGGCATGGCGAGGTGGGGGTTCTGCTCCCAAGGAAGACCGCCTCAGAAGACCTCAGTGGATGTTCCACTGGGTGGCGACATTGTAAACTGCGGACAAGTTTGGTTTGGGCTGGTGACAGAATCTCAGGCCAGCACCCGCAAAGCAAAGTGTCACAAATAAGAACTCTACGTGTTCAGGATGTGTAAACTTTTATAAATGGACACCTTGTGAAGTAATTAACCCTACCAAGTATTACACTAAATTTTAATATCTGAGCCTCATACCAAACTACAATGCCAGCGGGAGTAGCCTCATAGATGAGGAAGTCAGGCTCAGCTTCTGAGAAACATTCCTAATGTTACTGATTCAAAGCAATTGAGCCTCAGAGACCAAGCAAATTCCGTTGAGTTTTTGTCAGGTACTGGAAAGAACAGAAAATGTGCTTGAGGGGTTTTTTTATTTTTATTTTTTCAATATTAAATATATTTAAAGATTCTGGAAAATGAGTTACCTTTAAGTTGCCATTTACACCTCATTATGATACATATATCAAAAACACTGACAGGTGCTTGTGGCAAATTTTGAGGACCTTCTTTAGGTTCAATGTAATTACCATTAAGAATTTATGCAGTGGCTCATGCCTATAACCCTAACACTTTGGGGCAGCACCTGTAGCTCAAAGGAGTAGGGCACTGGGCCCATATACCAGAGGTGGTGGGTTCAAACCTGGCTCTGGCCAAAAACTTAAAAAAAAAACAAAACAAAACAAAAAAAACTAACACTCTGGGAGGCTGAGGCAGGTGGATCACTCTAAAAGTTCAAGATCAGCCTGAGCAAGAGCAAGACCGTATCTCTTAAAAACAGCCAGAAGCTGGGGCAGGCACCTGTAGTCCCAGCTACTCAAAGTCTGAGGCAAGAGGATTGCTTGAGCCCAAGAGTTTGAGGTTGCTATGAGCTGTGACATCACAGCACTTTACTGAGAGGTGACAAAGTAAAATTCTCTCAAAAAAAATTCTTAGCAGTTCTACTGTGGGCCTTTCCTCCAACTGGCCTATTAATACCACGACATCAAATCTCAAGAGATAGGTGACTTTTAGTCACCTTGCCTAAAAGTTACACGCATGTCTTGTTCAGAGCTACAAATACATAATGGAACTTGAAGTACTACCTAACCCATTTCTTCATCTGTAAAATTGGAAGATAGAATATGCCAAATGTGTGAGAATTGAATGAAAAGGTGAACATGAAGCATCTGTTACACTGCCCTGTCACCACCAGCGCTGTCTCATTAACTCTAAGTCAGTGTATGGACACATGGTTGCTACAGAGTTAGTAAAATTACAGAAGGTGCCCAAAAAATGCACACACGTTTTAAGAAATGCAAAAACTACTACAGTTGTAATGTATACCCATCACAAAAGATAATACAAGTCACATGACTTCTGCCAAAGTGGTTACCAGCAACCTCCAGACCCTTGTGATTTCGGAGAACGACTGCCTGAGCCACGCTGACCAAAGTGTCTGCTTCTGTCGCTGCACACGCCCTTACAATTTCTTCCTGAAGTTCCACCAGTGCAGCCAGTTTCCTATGGTACACCGCATCCGGCAAGGTGCCCCCTAGGTAGAAGTCAGGGGGTGTTAAGTCAGGAGACCGTGGGGAAAACTCAACCACACTCCTGCGTCCTACCCATTGTCCTGGCAAGTTCCCATCGAGGTAAGCTCTCACATCTGGGTGAAAGTGCGGTGGGGCACGATCTTGTTGGAAGTAAAACATGTCATACCTGAAAAGAGAATTGCAGGTAAAATGGATGGGCACAGCATGTCTAGGTACACTGGACCAGTAACAGGACCTTCAAAAAAGAACGGTCCAATGAGTCCCCTCAATGACAGTCCACACCAGACATTCAGGCCCAGTAAATGGACATCTTTTTCCACATGTGGCATTTCTGGAACTCAATACACACAATTATGTCAGCTGTCTGTTCCGTTTAGTTTAAACTGTGCTTCATCAGACCAAACCATTTGCCCTACAAACTCCTCCTCCACTGTACCATGTTTTGGAACCACTCACAGTATTGCACCCTTCCATCAGGGTCGTCTTCATTCAATGAATCTAAATCTCGGACAACTTCCCACTCTGCCGTCTTAAGAATGCGTCGAATGCTGGTTCTGCTGATCCCCACCTCCCGTGCACACTGTTGAGGACTTCTGCGGGGAGCATGTGAACCGCTCCAGCACCGGCGCAGACACAGCGGGACTGGTGGCTGTGCGAGGCCTCCCCGGACCTTCCCCTGTGCACCTACAGACCGTGCCGTGCGTCTCAAACTTATCGCGAATGCGTGCAATCGTCAGGCACGTTGGAGGGTCTGTCGCGTACTCACGCCTCCACTGTCGCTGCACTTCCACAATGTTCTAGAATTTCAAATACCACTTCAAAATGGTCTTGCGCTCCTCGAAGGACAACCGCGACTCGGCCATTTTCTTTGCCTGTCCCGCCTGTTGCATGGTGACTGGCGCTGGCAATCATTCCATCAGCACCATCGTTTAAGCGAATGTCATACTACACGTTGCTACCGTTAATTACATTCGTAATTGGTGACTGAGAAGGCTAAGTACTATCTAGATAACATCTCTTAAAATACGCATTTTGGCACCCCCGTATTTGACCTTATTGCTCGAGGCACTTTCTTTCTGTAACTATCCAGGGTGACAGTTGGTATAAGTCAGGTGAAATACCAACATCAGAGCATCCCAGTTTCGACAACTTGTGCCTGTAGTTTTCAACCTATGCTTAGACCTGAGGCCTCTGCACCTCCTCAGACGCTGGCGATGAACTCCCAAGAGCCGGAGTCGGGCTCTTGCTACCGAGGGAGAGTCCAGCCCGAAACCCGCTGGGTCAGTCCTCCCAATTGCGTGAGACATAGAGCGCTTGAGGAGTTTTCTACATAGATAGTGTTTAAAAATCCACATTAAAGTGTGTGGCCAGTAGTAGGGGCTTGCACTGGGAGCAGTGATCACCACATCACTCTGGCAAGCCCATGGCCCAATCCAGCAGGATTGACTGAAACAAATGGAAGTGACTTCAGGCTCATTCTCTAAAAATAATTGTGCATCCTCTTCCACTGCTTTTATCTGTCCTACATGGGGCTGCTGAGTTGACCAAGAATCTCAAGACCAACAGCATTCTGTTGTCTACAATCCAGGTACATTCAGCCTGGTTTCAGGGCCCTGCCACACTTTACCAGTCCTGTCTGATTTCCCACTACTGTATTCACCAAGTAAGATTGCCAACTATTTTAAGTATTTGCCAGTACTGATTTTCAAATCTTCATACCCTGAGGCCTTGAGGCCAATTGTGGCCTTCTGGATCCTTAAATGTGGCCTTTTGACTGAACCCACCCCTCTGGTTCTGATGCTTGTTCAAGAAATGCTTACTTTCCTACAGGTCATACTGGGCAGGAGGGAAAATGTTTACCAAGGAATTCCGTATGCCAGATACTGGACAAGTTCTGCTCAAATGGAGCTTTTCTTTGGTGTTGATACAGGATGTGATTAAAACAGATAAATAGCATTTCTTAGTGAGTACTTTGGCCTGAAGGGTCAGGGAAGTTTTCCTAAAGTCCGCAGCTACGATCTTTAATGAAAAGCTCCAGCCATGCAAAGTTGTGAGACCATAAAGTTCTGCTCTCAAGAACCTTTGGCTCATTTCACTGGATCCTGTGACACCCGTTGAATGTTCCTGTACTTCCCTCATAAATATTCTGCCCACGTACCACCCCTGGGACACCAATCTTGATCCATTTTATCATCTTCCTCCCACTATTCATGTTGCCTCCACTGAGTTTTAATTCCAGGTCCCTGTGGTTGGTTTGTGTTGTTTTGAGACAGTCTCACTTTGTCACCCTGGGTAGAGTGCCAAGGCGTCCTAGCTCACAGTAACCTCAAACTCCTTGGCTAAAGCAATCTTGCCCCAGCCTCCCAAGTAGCTGAGACTACAGCCGCCACAACACCCAGCTAGTTTTTCTATTTTTACTAGAGACAGGGTTTAATTCTTGCTCAGTCTGGTCTCAAACTCCTGAGCTCAAAGAGATCCTCCCACCTCAGCCTCCCAGAATGCTAGGATTACAGGCCTGAGCCACTCACCCAGCCGAGACTCCCATTTCTTCTACGCTCTTAAATCACTTACCCCATGCCTCCATTTGACCAGTCAGCTACCAACTATTGGAAACAGTATCCCTCATCCACTCCTGGTGGGGGTGGAAGATCAAGTCGGTGGCGTATGTTACTTAGTAAACACTGAATCACTGTAGCAAACACTGTTATTAATTAATAATTGGTTTATCTGTCCTGGCTTCCCCACCCTCGTTTTCAGTCCCACAAAACCGAGTGGGCCAACTAGCGTTAGTGTTCGGCTACATAAATAGAGGAATGTAAAACCTGAGATGGTCTCGAAAAATTACGTGCTCCCCTCCCTCACACGCGGAGAGGCACAGTTTAAAAGGAAGGTCCACGCCGGGTCCCGGGCTGCCCTCCAGCACCTGCACCTCGCAGGAGCGCACCACCCCAGGCCCCTCCGCCCGCCTCACTGGCCGCACCCGCAGCACGTGCGCGCCTCTCCCGCGTCCGGGCCGGGAGCCAAGCCCGCCAGCAGGTCCCGGCGTGCAGCGCGCCGCGCACGTGACCCGCCCCCCGCCCCTGGCCCGCGCTAGAGGGGCGGGGCCGCCGCCGGGGCGCCGACGAGCCGAGCGCGCCTTCACTCGGCTACGGGCTACGGGCTGCGGTTGGAGCACCAAGGAGGCTCGAGCTCTGCGGAGGGGTCTGCCGGCAGCGGGGAAGGCCGGAGCCGCGGGCTAGGGCGCCGCGGGCTAGGGCGCCGCGCAGGCGCAGTCAGCCGGCCGCGGAGCGCGCGGCGGCGGTGGGCGGGCGGCAGGTGTGCCGGGGCATCTTTGTCACGTGGCGGGAGAGGCTGGGGAGCGCGGGACCTGGCGGGGCGGGGCCAGGCATGCAGGCCACACCTCCTTCAGGCTCGGGCCGCGGGCGGGGGCGTGGCGAGGAGCATGGGGGGAAATTGGAGAACACCCTCTCCTTCCCCCGGGGGGGATGTCACCATGGTAATAAGAAGGGACTTGGCGCCTCAGGGAAGGGAGGTCCCCAACAGAGATGAGATGGTGGGGTTTGGGACGCCTGTGAGCCCCCACCCCCGCCCTGCTGGGAGAGATGGTGTTGGGGCAAATGAGCCCCGAGGTCGGTAGGTTCTTGTCCTGGCTCTGCTGCAGACTGCGGTGAGCGCTCAGGCAAGCTCCCGCCTGTTGCTGTGGCTCGCCAGCCGTCCAGGTGCGAGGCCTCACCCTCTGGTCTGCCGCAGGATGGGCCTCTCCGCCGCCACCCCGCTGTGGGGTCCCCCGGGGCTGCTGCTCACCATCGCCCTGCACCCGGCGCTGTCCGCGCGCCCGGCCAAGCCCTCGGCGCCCTCGCACCGGGACTACTGCGTCCTGGGCGCTGGGCCTGCGGGCCTGCAGATGGCCTACTTCCTGCAGCAGGCTGGGCGCGACTACGCGGTGTTCGAACGCGCCGCGGGCCCTGGCAGCTTCTTCACGCGCTACCCCCGGCACCACAAGCTCATCAGCGTCAACAAGCGGTTCACTGGCAAGCTCAATGCCGAGTTCAACCTCCGCCACGACTGGAACTCTCTGCTCAGCCATGACCCCCAGCTGCTCTTCAGACACTACTCGCGGGCCTATTTCCCCCATGCCCGCGACATGGTGCGCTACCTGGGCGATTTCGCAGACAGGCTGGGGCTGCACGTGCTGTACAACACCACCATTACCCACGTCACTCTGGACAGAGATCGACAGGCCTGGAATGGCCACTACTTCATCCTGACCGACCAGAAGGGCCAGGCTTACCAGTGCAGGTAAGGCACCGGTGCCGCAGCTCCCCTGCCCAAGCCGGAGCTTCTCCCAGGCAAACCACACACCCTGCAGGCCAGTAGCTGTGGGAGGAATGGGAAAAACGTCACATTTTTGCCACTGCTTGCTCTCAACTGAAATTCCGTACTAAGAGATTCAGTCAGCCATCATTTCCCAAAGGTATCTTAGAAAAACTGTCATCAAATATGTATGTTTGGAAAATACTAACAATTTCCTTCCCCCCAGGACTTTCAGTCTTTTACTATGTTCATTTTCACTGTGATGTTCCAGCATGGGGTAAAGTATTAAGCATGAACCCAGCTTATGTTCCCACAAAACCCTTTACATAGAGCATCTCTTAGAACTAGTGTTCCCCAAGGTATAATCAAGGGGTCAAGGGTCCAGCATGTGTTAGACGGCCTCCCTGGTATTTCAGAATGAAGCAGTGTGGGAGGCCCCAGAAGTGATACCTCCAGTGTCAGATTTAGCTTTCTTTGGCTTAGGAGACAGACCCAAACTTGGTTAATCTTCACAGGGACCTTGTGGGAGAACTTCACTGACCTCATTAACAGATGAAGAACTGAGGCTCAGGCTGGGTGCTTGTGGCTCAAGCGACTAAGGCACCAGCCACATACTCCTGAGCTGGCAGGTTTGAATCCAGCCTTGCCGCCAAACAACAATGACAGCTGCAACCAAAAAATAGCCGGACATTGGGCAGGCGCCTGTAGTCTCAGTTACTTGGGAGGCAGAAGCAGGAGAATCGCTTGAGCCCAGGAGTTGGAGGTTGCTGTGAGCTGTGATGCCGTGGCACTCTACCCAGGGCGGCAGCTTGAGGCTCTGTCTCAAAAAAAAAAAAAAAAAAGAACTAAGGCTCACAGAAGTTCAGTAACTGGTGCTATGTCACACAGCTAATAAGTGGTATAGCTACGATTTGAGGTCCTTTCTGGACTCCAAAGCCTGTGTTCTTTCTGCTGCACCAGACTGCCTCTCCCTTCCTGGCTGGTAGCCTGGCACCTGGCTCCAGGCAGACACTCAGCCAGAGTTCATTTCTCATGCCTATTACCCAAGACCCAGCTGTGGCCTTGCCTGTTACAGCCCAGGGAAAGAATGGTTACGCCAACTTGTACTCCTGCATTTTAGGCAGCTGTGCTACTGTGGAGTAGAGCAGACAAGGGTCAGAGAACAAAGATCAATTTTTTTTTTTTTTTTTACACCACCCTGTCAGATTGTTCTTCTGCAGGCTGGTAGGATCCCACTCCCCAGCTGCCCACCACTGGATCATAATCCCCACCAATATAAAGAGCAGGACTTTGAAATCAGGCATGTCTGTGTTCGGATTCTGGCTCTGCTCCCCTGAGGAGCCATGGGGCTTTGGCCATGAACCATGGAAAGCAGGCATGTAACACCAACTCAAGGTTGCTTTGAGGAGTACATGATGTAAACATACACTTAGCACAGGGCCTGGGACAGAATTACTGCTCAGTAGATATTTGCATCTGCTGGACAAGTCATAAAGGGAAAAGTAGAACATTAGGATTCATTTCCATCACCAAGGATGATGCTTGACCTGATTGCTGTGTTCAAAGATAAGTGAATTACTCAATTTCTCATACTGTTGCCTTCATCTAAGTGAGAGAGCATTATTCATGTCCAGTACAGGGCTGAGGAAAATGTGAAACCACTGGACTGCAAGCTCAGTGCAAGGCAAGGGTGAGATACCTTGGGTACACTGGGATAGTCAGTAAAGAGATGAATAAATGAATGTCCTCTTTTCTTTCAGGAGGGTGTGTCGGGTGGATCCAGAGAATGATTTCCACTTAGTGGTCTTATCGCTAAGAAATTAAGCCATCTTTTCTCTGTCCCCACCTGCAGCGTCCTTCTTGTAGCCACTGGTTTGTCAGTCCCCAACCAGGTTAACTTCCCTGGCTCTGAGTATGTGGAGGGTTATGAGTCTGTGTCCGTGGACCCTGAGGATTTTGTGGGTCAGAATGTGCTGATCCTGGGCCGTGGGAACTCAGCTTTTGAGACAGCAGAGAATATCTTGGGTGTCACAAACTTTGTCCACATGCTGAGCCGCTCCCGGGTCCGGCTGTCCTGGGCCACCCACTACGTTGGAGACCTCAGGTATGCCACCACTCTGCTTGTGTAGTCTACCATAAGCCCCACATGTGGGGAGACCCTCCCCTAAAGCCTTCCCTGACCCAACCTGGACGCTGAGCCTCCTCCTTGGATTCTCTTTGGGCCCTAGAGCCATCAACAATGGCCTGCTGGACACCTACCAGCTGAAGTCCCTGGACGGGCTGCTCGAGTCTGACCTAAAAGATCTGGCCATCCTGAAGGACCATGAAGGCAAGTTTCGTGTCACTTTGAAATTCTTCCTGGAGGAAAACACCACCAGCCAGAGTGCCGACTCCATCACCCTCCCCCAGGACAACAATGACAACTTTGCCATGCGTGTGGTCTATGACCGGGTTATCCGCTGCCTGGGCTGGAACTTTGACTTCTCCATTTTCAATAAGTGAGTCCAAATGGAAGAGGAGCAAATCCCTTCTGACCCCTCCAGGGGGGAACAGAGCAGCCATTCAGTAGGCCAGCATCAGGGCTTTTAAGACAGCACCCTAAGGGCCTGTAGGTGCTGCCTGGTCTCCCTCTCAGTATACAAGCTATTAATGAGGGTCCCAGGTGGCCCTGAGGCCCTGTGTCCTGGGCAACACTACCAGGTCTTCATCTGCTTCAGGAGTCTCCACCTGTGAGATGGGAAAGCCGGCTCAGGCAGAGTATGGAGGCGAATTTGCTGGAAGGCAGGGTAGTTCAGCAGCTCAGAGCACAGGTGCCAGGGCTTCCGGAGCTGCTTCACTTACCAAATCTGTGAACTCTGGGGAAGTTTTTAACCATGCTATGCCCCAGTTTCTTCATCTCTAACATAGGATTAATAATTTATTTCTCATATGGTTATTGTCAGGAATAATAATAAAGAAAGTGCTACTCCCAGGGTATAGGACACAACTACAACTCTGAATTTTTTTTTCAGACAGCGTCTCACTCTTGCTCAAGTTGGTCCTGAACTCCTGAGCTCAAGCTATCCATCCACTTGGCCTCCGAGAGTGCTAGGATTATAGGCATGAGCCACTATCCCTGGTCTACAACTCTGAATTTTACCTGTCATGTGTACATTATATAACCTGATGGTTTGTACCCTCAAGTTAATCTGAAATTATTCAAAAACATATAATAAATAAAAGCAGCCATCACACTTTGATCTCAAGCTCACACCTGTAATCCCAGAGCTTTGGGAGGCCAAGGTGGGAAGATTGCTTGAAGTCAGGAGTTCAGGACCAGCCTGGGAAACATAGTGAGACTCACAGCAACCTCAGACTCCTGGGTTCAAGCAATCGTGCCTCAGCCTTCTGAGTAGCTGGGACTGCAGGCGCCTGCCACAGTGCCCAGCTATTTTCCTATTTTTAGTCTAGATGGGGGCACTCTCTCTCTCTCTTGTTCAAGCTGGTCTCAAACCCCTAAGCTCAAGGAATCCTCCCACCTCTGCCTCCCAGAGTGCTAGCATTATAGGCATGAGCCACCACATTTGGGCCCCACCAAATTTTGGTAATTAGCCAGGCTTGGTGGCATGCATCTGTAGTCCCAGATGCTTAGATGGCCAAGCCAGGAGGATCACTTTACCCCAGGAGTTACAGGCAGCAGTGAACTATGACTGCATTGCTGTACTCCAGCCTGGGTGACAGAGTAAGACCCTGTCTCTTTAAAGAAGAAAAAAAAAATCACCCATTCTTTCACTTATCTTCTGACCAGGGCATAAGAGAATAAGGAAAAGTTGGTAGGCCTGTTCAGACCTTTTTCCATCAGGTGACAGCAAGACCAGGTCTTAGTTCAGAACCCAGCCTTGACTCAGACTTAGATCCTGGCTCTGTCCCACCATGTCCTTGCCATGAGCTTCAGTTGCTTTATCTATTGCATGGAGATGCTTACACTCACCTCTTTGGGTCATGGTGATGAGGAATATAAACCACTTAGTCCCAGGCCTGGGATAAGTACTTCATACACAGCAGCTGTTTTTACTAACAGCCCTTTCCACACAGGTCTCTCAGACTCAACTCAGGGAATCCACTGGACATGAAATACCCACTTATACGAGCTAACTACGAGTCCAGAGGAAGCCGGGGTCTCTTTATCCTGGGTACTGCCAGTCACTCAGTGGACTATAGGAAATCTGCAGGGGGCTTCATCCACGGATTCCGATACACAGGTGAGCCCAGCTGAGAGGCCAGCAGTCCCCAGACAGGACCATCATTGCTATCCTCAGGGCTTGTAAACACACTCCAAATTTCCAGAAGTGTTGAAAGATTGCTAATCAGTTGTTGACTGTCACATATTCCCTATCTGGGGTAGAAGACAAGTGGTTTGAGGATATGTCTAGAAAGGTATCAGATAAAATGCAAAAGTGGATACATCTGGGGGTGGTATATTACCTGCATAATTGTATTGGCAAGAACGCCAAGCAGGAAGGACACTAACCTGGGTTCCTCCCCAGATGGGTGGTCTTAGAGGTGAAGCTTTAAGCCCCTATTGTGACATTTCCTAACATCTGAGATATAAGCTATATATGCAAGGTGAACTCTCCACCATCATGGGACTGTCGTCAGGACTAAATGTAGCAGCTCCTGGGCGAACACACACTCTTTGGATACTGATAGATTTCAGTAAAAATTGCAACTGGATTATATCAGTTTTCTTTTTTTCGCTGAGACAAAGTTCCACTTTGTCACCCCTGGTAGAGTCATATCTCATAGCAACCTCAAGCTCTTGGGCTCAAGCGATTCTCTTGCCTCAGCCTCCTGAGTAGCTGGGACTACAGGCGCCCACTACAACACCTGGCTATTTTTTTTTTTTTTTCTTAGAGACAAGGTCTCGCTCTAGCTCAGGCTTTTCTCAAACTCATGAGCTCAGGCAATCTGCCCGCCTCAGCCTCCCAGAGTGCTGGGATTACAGGCAGGAGCCACCATGCCCGGCCAGATTATATCAGTTCTTTTTCAGAACTCTTAGTACTAAGGGTATAAATTTTGGGCTAACTTGAGAATGTTTGCAAATAAAATACTAATGTATCTTTTAAGAACGTAATTCTATTTATTGCACTAGAATAATCTCCAACCTGAAATTGAGGCTTTGTGATTTTAAGGGAGAGAAGTGCATCCACGAAAATTGCCTATCTTCAGTGCTCTGAGCACCGGGAACACATGACCCTGGCAATGTTGCCAATGCCCTTGGAGGTGGGTGTGAAATCCACATTTTTCTGAAGAAACAACTGAGGCTCAGAGTTTTGGTAGTTTCCTCACTGCCATGGGAATTGAACTGCAAGTCCCAGGCTCTTTGTCAACAGATACCTTCCACAGGGTTTTCTCAGCTTCCAGAGAATTCTATAGATAATGTCAGGCATTCCCTTTCCTATCATTAACCTTCTGGAAAGGATGTGGAGCTTGTTGAAGCTCAGTCAAAGGTACTGTATAGTGTATAGACGGGAACAATAACAATGACAACAAAGAAAAAACTAGCCGAGCATTGTGGAAGGCGCCTGTAGTCCCAGCTACTTGGAGGCTGAGGCAAGAAAATCGCTTAAGCCCAAGAGTTAGAGGTTGCTGCGAGCTGTGATGCTACGGCACTCTATCGAGGGCAACTTACTTGGGAAAATACAGACAATAAGGGAAGTAACCTGTCACCCAAAGACATTCAATGTTCATATTTTTTTCTTTTTTTTTTAAGACTATTCAAGGTGGGCCATGGTGATAGGTATAGGGTTCACTGCAACAGGGTCTCACAGTAGAGAAGAGCGATTAGACTCAACTACACCATATTTTTTCTAATATAGTCCCATCTTTCCCTACTGGGCCATAAAATAATATGTGTTCATTATAGAAACTTCAGGAAATAAAAAGTAACACAAGAGAACAAAATACCCTTTTCTTTCTAATATCTTTTTGTTTTTCTTTTTTACTTAAAAAGTAGGTTTAAATTTTTTCTTTCACTATAAAAGCTAGGACATGACAAATGTAGGCATAGAACGCCACATGGCTTGTTTCCCTATGTGGGGGAGGGACATGCCTCAGCCTCCTGAGTGCAGGTTACAGCGGGCAATGCCGTGTTCTATTTGGCCGTCAGGCTGACTGTTGCTGGAGAAGGATAGTCTCCAGCTGCTGTTCTGTTGTGCATGCATGAATTCATTTTGGCAGCCCTGGAAAGCAGCTGTCCACCCCTGCTTGAATCTGTGCCTGCCTTTGGAAACAGTAGGGCAACGATGAAAGATCCCACCAGCAGCCTCACAACCACTGTAGATGGTGGCACCCTAGGTGCTTTATTGCATGGTAGGTGTTTTATGGGCCAATTAATTTTGCCATAAAAACCATAAGGATCCTGCATCACATATCCTGACATCTCTGTATTTACCATGATGCCTCACATTGCCTTAATACTGGTTTTTGCAGCTTGGCGCCTGTAGCCTAAGCAGCTAAGACACCAGCCACATACACCAGAGCTGGTAGGTTCAAATCCAACCTGGGCCCGCCAAACAACAATGACAACTACAACCAAAAAAATAGCCGGGCATTGTGGCAAGTACCTGTTGTCCCACCTACTTGGGAAGCTGAGGCAAGAGAATTGCTAAAGCCCAAGAGTTGGAGGTTGCTGTGACGCCACGGCACAAGGGTGACACAGTAAGACTCTGTCTTTAAAAAAAAAAGTTTTCCTCAGTGAGCCAGCCTTGTGGTGAGGCTGAGCATCTCCTCCTGAGATGATTATCGGCCCCTGGATTTCCTTTCATGTGAGCTGTGTGAGTGCATCCTTGGCTTTATTGGACTTGGGGGTTTGGCTGATGAGTTTTGGAAGAGCAGGCACCTATGTGTGGTGTTCTGGTCCCTCAGCCATGTGCGGCAGCCACGGCATCCAGAGGACCAGCTCGCTGTTTTAGATAGCAGTGGCTTTGCTGTCCCCATGCAGATACACACAGTGTCTCAAGACAGAACTTAGGGCAGTTTGGGTTTAGGCTAGGAAAGAGAGGGCACAATCAGAAGCTTCCCTAGGGATAACTCTGATAGAAATAGGGCCTGTGAAAGGGGAAAGATTTCCAAGGAAGCCCCTGTGTCTGGTTTGATAGTCCTTATGTGAGATGAGGGTGGGGGACTCATGCAGATAGCCTAAAGCAAGGTGGATGGACTCTGGCCTGTGGTCAAATCCAGCTGTGCCCCCTGCTTTCTGTCACCTTGGCTGCTTTCACACCAGGGGCAGAATCAGCAGTGTCACTGCATGTGGCACACAAAGCAGAGGATATGGACTGCCTGGCCCTGTCCAGGAAACATCCACTGGTGCTGCTCTAAAGGCTTCTGTGGGCTCCTCCCTCACTTGCTCACCACCCACAGAATTATGCAAACAAGTGTGTGTTGAGTACCAAGGACTCAGTGAGGCCTGTACCTCCCCTGGTGAGCAAAGGTAACATGCAGCCTGCCATTCCTGCTCTGGCCATTTCAGTGCGAGCTGTGCACCGGCTCCTGGAGCACCGCCACCATGGCATCACCTGGCCCTCCACCGAGCTCCCCATCACACAGCTGACCAACTCTATCATCCGGCGTGTGAACGAGGCTTCTGGGCTCTACCAGATGTTTGGTGTGCTGGGCGATGTCGTCCTGCTAAAGGAGTGAGTAGCCCCTCCCACCCGTCCCTCTCCACCTCCTGCCTATTCCAGGTGTGGGATACCCAGCTATTTCTTCCCAAGATGAAGCCTCCGGGGGGGGAGCAGGGAGTCTTTTCTGGGGGGAAAGATCAGGGAAATTAACACCACAAGCTCTAGATCAGATAGACATTCCTGAGGGTGACCCCAGGGTTTACCACTTTATTACTGTATGACCTTGGGTAAGTCAGTTAGCCTTTCTGAGCCTTTCTCTCCTCTTCCGCAAAGTGGGGATAATTACGCCTACCTTGCAGCAATGAAGAAAGGAGGAATGGTCCCTCACAGAAAACATTTGGCCCCAAGTAGATCATCAGTAATGGAGAGAACTGTGAGAGAACCCACAGTGGGTCTGAGTTCCCTTAGGCCAGGGCCACTCTGGTCACATCCTCACCAATCACAGGTGAGCAGCAGATCACAGAGGACAGTTTCTGAGAAGGAAGCAGAGAGGGACATAGGACACTCGGGACAGATGGCACGTGACAGCAGAGGAACAACTGATCTGGGGAACAGCCCTATCCAAAGGCAGGTAGTTGCACAGCACACCAAGTTCAGGGGCCTGCTCAGCATGAAAAACTCACGTCACCACCTCTCTGGTGCCCCTCTCTGGAATGACACCCTCCATTCAAACTGTGGACTGGTCCTGTCCCCTCCACGTTCTAGTTATGTCTAGGATCTAACCAGTTCTCACTGGCTCCACCGCTGCCTCCTTGGTGCCCATCACCAACATCCCTCCCCTGTGCTAACTTGGCTGCCTTCCATCTTTGGCCACAGTCTGTTCTCAGCACAGTGGCCAGAGTGGTCCTTAGAAACCTGAGCCACTCCGTCATGTCTCTGCTCAGTGTCCCCCATGGCCAGCAGCTTCCTTCTCCATCCAGGTGAAACCTGCAGTTGCTGTCACAGCAGGTACAGCCCCCCCTGTCTCATCCCCTGCAGACCTCCTACCCTCTGCCCATTCACTCTGCTTACCCCTGCTGGCCTCTTCCTCTTCCTTGAAACACAAGGCATGGCTTCCTCCTTAGGGCTTTTCTGTTGCTGTTCTTTCACCTGGAACACTGTTCCCCAAATACCAATTTTAAGTTACACAGTTTCATCACTCCCAGCTGTAACAATGCACTAGAGTGAGGCATCTGTACACTGCTCTATTGACTTTTCTGAGAGGTAGAGACATACACACAGCACCAGGTGCCACACTCTTACCTCAGCCACAGCACCAAGGCCCCCCCGCCCTGTGCTGCCGTTCTCCCCAGGAACGCCATGGCATTCGAGTACCTGGAGGAGCTGCCCATGCTCATGCTGCCCCAGTTGGAGACCCTCACCGGGAGGAAGGCAGAGCATGGGCTCTTCGTCATCAACATGGAGTATGGCAAAAATTTCTCTGGACCTGACAAGGACGTCTTTTTTTATGACCGGTCTGTGGGGCACACAGAAGATGCCTGGCAGTCTAACTTCCTCCACCCCGTCATCTACTACTACAGACAGCTCCCCACCGGTGAGCTGACCTTGGTCCCCCTCCCTGAGCATAAGGCTTCCTGGAGGCGGTGGTCTTCCACCCTACTGTCTATAGAGCTGTCACCACTAAACCATACAATACCCTCAGCTGGCAGGAGGCAGGGGGTGGGGGAGGGGTGGGGTGGGGACTCTACCTAGAGACCAGGCAGGGACAGAAGGTGGGAGAATGACAAATGCCATTTCCAGATTCTGGCACAAGCTGTGATCTGCGCAGGCTGCACATGGATTGGTGTGCTGTCTTCCAGTAAGAGGGACACTTACTGCGTCATAAGCGTCACTCTGCAGGGTCTCCATAGGAGACTACCATGGCGTGGGGAGGGAGGATCTGCAGACTACTGAACATTAGAAGGAACTGGAGCTGGTCAGCACAGTGCAGGAAGCTGGGTGAGAGTATGTCCTTGTGTCACTTTGTGACCCTGGGCTATCGGTGAACCTCTCTGACCTTTTACCATCCTCATCTGTAAAGTGGGGATGACAACAGGACCTTCCTTGTTATATCGCATGAAGAGAAATCTGACAGTATCCACAGTACAGCAGCGCAGTGCTGGCACAGGGTAGCTGCCACTGAATGACCAACCTGGGGACACAGCTCCTGCCTCAGAACTTGAAGGGCAGTCACGTGGAAGAGGGTGGCCTAATAGGAGTTGTTCCCAAGGGCAAAGGGGGGATCAAAGGTAGAAGCGACAGGGATGCGGGTCTGCATTCAGCATAAGGAGCAACTAGGACTGGGAGCTGCTCAGCAGCAGAACTGGTCACCTCCAAAATCAAGTTTCCCAGAATAGGGATGCTCAAGTCATGGATTATCCTCTGACAGGAACACCACAGAAGGGAGGCCACACCAGTGGGAAGCTGGACTACATGAGCTCTGAGACCCCTTCAGGGCAAGGCTCTGAGCCTTCTCACAGACCAGTTTTCAGGGAGCCATGGTAGACCTGTGTGAGTCTCAGAGAAACACCAATTTCAAGTTACTAGGCTTAGTACTGCCCTCTGAGACTATAAGAGACGAGGCTAGTTTCTCTTCCTCACATCAGCCTTCCACATATTTGGAGATGGCTGTTGAACAAGCCAACCACAGCCCAGTGCAGGAGTGGACAGCGAATGAGGGAGGCATTGGGGATGTTGGCTCAAGGGCAGGAAGGCCAACCTCACTGCTCTGACGTGGCTTCTCCCCTCCCCACAGAAGAGGAGGTAAGATACCGCCCCCCACACTGGCCACTGCCTCGGCCCACAGCCATCCACCACATCGTGGAGGACTTCTTGACAGACTGGACTGCCCCAGTTGGGCACATTCTACCTCTGAGGCGCTTCCTGGAGAACTGCTTGGACACTGATTTAAGAAGCTTCTATGCAGGTAACCCAAGTTCCCGAAGGACAAAGGAATCTGAACTGAGACTCTTTGTTTCCTGCAACATAGTGGGCTAGATGTTCACAGAAACCCCCTCCCAGTGTAGCACACCTAAAAATACTGAATCATACATCTTTTTTAAAGAACTGGCAGGAACATAATGGAACTCCCCAGAGACCAGACACTATAAAAAGCACAGGCCATTGCTGGGCCTGGGATACCTGCAGGTCACCAGGAGCCCAGCACCTGCATTTAGCTGACTGGCCCTTGGCTTGGGAAGACAAAGCTGGAGCAGGATGGGAGGTCTGCTCAAGATCCTCAAACAGCTTGGATCTCAGTAGTAAGCTAGGAGGCTTACCACTTACTCCCAAGAGGGAAACAGAGGAGATGCATACATTTTGGCCGTGGATAGAGTGGGGGGAAAGATCTCTCCTGAAAATCTCCAACCACCAGGCCCCACTTACATAAATTTGGGGCCAAACTTTATACTATCATGGTGGCACAGAAATCAGAGAAGCAAATGCACATTTTATCTTGAGAAATACATTTTAAAGCTAGACCTCAAGGATTCCTCAAAAACAGACAAAGTTCCAAGGAACATGAACTCTCAATCAGTTCACTTAACACATAAGGATACAAATGACCATGAGGGAGTATCAGCTAAACAAGAATGTATGAATCAGACCTACAGAGACTGCATGGTCAGATACATGTAAAGTGTGTCCACTGCAGGTCATACATCTCAAATCTAAAAACTTAAAATTTGAAATCCTCCAAAATCCACAACTTTGTAAGCACCAACATGACACTCAAATGAAATGTTCATTGGAGCAATGTGGATTTCAGATTTTCAGATTAAGGATGTTCAACTAGTAAGTATAATACAGATATTCCAGAATCTGAAAAAATCCAAAATTGGAAATGTTTCTGGTCTTAAGTATTTAATTTTTATTTATTTATTTTATATACATATGTGTGTGTGTGTGTGTGTGTGTGTGTATATATATATATTATATATATATATATATATATATATTTTTTTTTTTTTTTTTTTTTTTTTTTTAAGACAGTTTCACTATGTCACCCTGGGTAAAGTGCCGTGGCATTACAATTCACAGCAACCTCAAACTCTTAGGCTTAAGCGATTCTCTTGCCTCAGCCTCCCAAGTAGCTGGGACTACAGGCACCTGCCACAACCCCCAGCTATTTTTTGGTTGTTGTCGTCGTTTGGCAGACCTGGGCTGGATTCGAACCCGCCAGCTCCCATGTGTGTGGCTGGTGCCCTAGCCTCTGAGCTACAGGCGCCAAGCCATCACAAGTATTTTAGATAAGGGAAACAGAACTTACATAGTCAAAGAAATAACAAAAATTATCAAAAATATGATGATTAGCCAGGCGTTGTGGTGGGTGCCTGTAGTCCCAGCTATTTGGGAGGCTGAGGCAAGAGAATGGCTTAAACCCAGGAGTGAGTTGGAGGTTGTTGTAAGCTGTGACGCCATGGCACTCTACCCAGGGCAATAGCTTGAGACTCTGTCTCAAACTTTCTAGTGCTAGCAGTCTGCACACTATCAACCTTGATCATACACCTTCACATGAATTACATGTTAAAAGTCTAGAGTCCTAAAAAAAAAATAAAAAATCTAAAGTCCTCAGCTCCAAAAAAGCTGCCTGTTTCTCTTGGTTTCAGGAGTACATAAAAATGCCAGCATGTGTTAGGGAGTGTATTCTCACTCCGAGATGTGGGTCCCAGCAGCGGCTTATCCCAGGCACGTTAGCCTCTTGTCTCCCACTGTCTAGATACTGCTCAACAGTAGAAGCCACATGTGCCACTGTCTTGAACTGAGAAGAACCCTCCCAACAGAAGACAGCTGGCAGAGTGGCTTCCCCTCACCCCATAGCAGTGGGCAGCTGTGGTGCTGGCTCCAGATTCTGCTGGGCTTCTGTGCTCCCAGGGCCTGTAGAGGGGTGACATCATCAGAAGGTGGTAACTGCCAGACCTGGACTCTCCACAAGGCAAGCACCACCGTGCTGCCCTCCTGTTTCCCCCTCCGCATCTGCTCTCTTCCCTGCTCAGACAAGGTTGCCACCGCCTGTCCTGCCAAGACCTCTGTGCTAAGAGTCAGAAATAAAGCAGAAAGGGGTATTTGTGGAGCACCCTTCAGGCCACTCACAGCATCCCCATACTGTGCCAATCTTTCACTTGAGATAAAAGGCCCCGGGGGTGGGGGGGAGGGTGGCACCTGTTGCTTAGTGGGTAGGATGCCGGCCCCATATACCAAAAGTGGTGGGTTCAAACCCAGCCCCGGCCAAACTGCAACAAAAAATAGCCGGGCATTGTGGTGGGCGCCTGTAGTTCCAGCTACTCAGGAGGCTGAGGCAAGAGAATCACCTAAGCCTAGAAGTTGGAAGTTGCTGTGAGCTATGACGCTACAGCACTCTACCAAGGTTGATAAGTGAGACTCTGTCTCTAAAAATAAAAAATGGCCCTGAGGAGGTAGAAGTCTTGCTCAGAGTTACAAAGGACTCCAGCCAGTTTCTGAACATTCTGTCTTCCCCCCCATGTCTGTCTCTCAACTGACTTGAACCCATAGCTGTGCCATCTCTTGTTTTTTCAATCAAAGGCACGTAAGCCCTTGGCTAATAGACCTTTTCCCCACCTTCATTCTCATTCCCCAGAAGAAGATACTCCTAGCTTTTTTTTTTTTTTTTTAATGTATGTCATTGTAGCACAGAAATTGAATTTTTTTATTTTTATTTTTCGCAGCTTTTGGCCAGAGCTGGGTTTAAACCCGCCACCTCTGGCGTATGGGGCCAGTGCCCTACTCCTTTGAGTCATAGGCACTGCTCCGATACTCCTAGCTCTTAGGGTTGTTCCTTCTCTCTTCTCATAGTTTCTTTTGGTGGTTTCTACATATTTCTCAATTACAACTATCCACAGCTACTTTGTGATTAACCAGGCTTGACATGTCAGCTTTCCACTGTCCCATAGACGAGGACGACCTGTTTTACCCCCAAGGTGTTCAGAACAGAACTTTGCACACAGTATTTGCGATTCAAATTTTGTTGAGGGAATAAATCTCTGCAGGCAAGCTCTGAGCTCACGGTGGATTTGACCACTGGGTTCTGGATGCCCCCAGGTCAACTTCTAGAAAAGGCTGCTCATGAGGGACTCAGCTCCCACCCCAGGCTGGCACCATGCAGAGCACTGTGCTGGGCCTGATCTGTGGAAGCAGAGGCATTTCTGTGGTTTGCCTCATTCCTCCAAAATGTCAAGGCAGCCTCTTTTTTTGGAGCTTCATGGAGGGTCATGATCCCTGCATGACCTACTCAGGTTGGACGAGAGATGCCCGGGGGGTCAGCTCTCAGTTTCCAGGGCTACAGGATGCTGCGCTAGGCCCCATTGAAGCCCCCCGCCCCTCCTTTACCCTCCCCACACCTTCCAGCCTGACCTATTCTCCTTTTGTTTCCATGTAGAATCCTGTTTCCTGTTCACCCTGACACGCCAGAAGCTGCCACCCTTTTGCCAGCAAGGGTACCTGAAAATGCAGGGGCTTGCAAGTACAGAGAGCCTTCGGCAGCATGGAGTGGACAGCCGGCTTCTCCGGGACTATGTGGCCATGGGCAGGCACCTGAAAGACAGCAGCCAGGAGCCTGGCCACCATGGGCCAGTAGGTGCCCCTCTGGCTCCAGGGTCTCCAGTCCAGTCCCTCAACAGCAATAAGGAGGAGCTCTAACTGTCTCCTGCCAGGCTGTGGGCACAGTGGCCACCCAGCCCATAATCCCTTCTCTTTCCCAGGACCTCATGCTCCCACTGATGTATGATCACCAGGGACTGCTCAGACCATCGCAGTGACTGCACCATAGCACAGATAGTGGGGCTGAAATGTGGTATGCAGGGGTCTCCTCCCTCGTCTTCTAGTCCCTGGGTGGCACCCAGCAGGCAGGGTAGCAGAAGGGCATCCCCTCCCACCTGTGAGCTGCCTTTCACAGCCAGGCTTGTCCCCAGCGGCACTGTCACTGAGCACCAGGCTGGCCTCAGTTCTCTCATCTCAAGTGCCCATCTGCTCCTCCTCCTAAACTGCTCTGCACATGGGCCTGGATCCCACCCCCAGGGTGTCTCACAGGTGAAACCCATTCATCTTCAGAAGGTTCTGTGGCAAGCACTTTAGAGCAAGCTCTAATTTCCTCAACAGCCATAACAAGCAGGTGGGACTGTGGCCCCCAGATTATTGCTGAAGACACCAGCTCAGAGATGTGGGGTAACTTGGTCCCCAGCAGGAGGCCCTGCCTATGTCACACTCTTGCCCCTACTATTTTACCCACCCCTGCCCCATTTTCTGCAGGGTTTGGACTTAGCTATGGATTGGATCCCAGCCTATCACCACAGGCCCAGGGGGCTGTCTTCAGGCAGAGATAGGACAGCTCCTGCCAAGCCATCTTATCTGAGTTGCTCCCTCCTGAAGATGGCACTCCCGGACTAATCTTCAGCGCTGTGTCTTCTAGTCCTGCCTCTTACCTTCCCTGCCCTCTGCCATCCTGAACTATGCCTTGCTCCCCACCTACCCAGTCAAGTTTTATAAACTGCCTGCTGTCTTTCTGCTGCAAGAACTGTGTGCAAGGAGACATTCATAAATGCCTCCTGGCTCCCTTAGCTGGGCAAGCTTCTCATTTTCCTTCCTTACCAGCAGTCTGCATTCCCCATGATTCATAAGCAAGTAAGCCATGGGAAAGCCTTTGTGCCTAAGAGAATCACAGTAGTTTTTCAAAGCCCAGGATCACATATGATTGCTTTCTTACTGATCCCCACTAGATCTTCACAGATCTGCTCAGAATTCCAGGGACAGGGATCCAAAGCCCTTTCCTGGGAACAGCCGCTCTTGGCTAGATCCAAACTCTCATAACCATGTGGCCCAGTTGTCCCTTTGCAGATGGCTCCCTAGAAAATAAGCCTTAGGCTGCATCATTGCACTGCAGATGCTTATTTTTTAAATATAGCGAATATGCTGACTGGGTAAAGATTTTTGTCAGACTGCAAGCTTTAAAAAAGCATTTAATTCAATCTGGCATCCCAGACAGAATGTAAATCTGCTACAAAGTGAGGTTGATGGGCAAATATATGAGACACTTCCGCCCATGTATTTAATCCAAGTACATCACGTGACCAATTCATCAACACTGAAATAAAAAATAGCATGCAACAGATGTAGTTAAGCAGGAAAGAAAGGAACAGGCTACCCTGTCTCGCTCCTTTCCTGACTGTAAATAAGACTGGTTTACCCACCCTTCTGGAGGAAGCCCCAAGCTAAGGGCTCACTGCAAAATCTTTAAAAAGTCTGTCACCTGATTTTTCATTCTTGGAGGTGTTACCATCTCAAACCAGTCTCTGGAGTTATTTGAAATTATTAGAAAGTAATCAGATGCAGAAAAGCCCTACCAGGCTCAGTGTCCATAGCTTAGTGGTTAGGGCGTAGGCCACATACACTGAGGCTGGTGGGTTCCAACCCGGCCTGGGCCTGCTAAACAACAACGACAACTGCAACAAAAAAAATAGTCGGGTGTTGTGGTGGGCACCTGTAGTCCCAGCTACTCAGGAGGCTGAAACAAGAGAATCTCTTAAGCCCAAGAGTTGGAGATTGCTGTGAGCTGTGATACCCCAGCACTCTCCCGAGGGCAACATAATGAGACCCTGTCTTAAATAAATAAATAAAATAATTAAAATTAAATAAACAAATAAATAATAAACCCTACCAACAGGAAAAAGAAAATGACAGTGAAATATCTTGATTGTTCAGTGTGTTATAGCCTATTGTTGGAGTTTAGAAATAAAGCAACTATAAAAATAAATTAGAAAATCTCCTTAACACCAGCCAGGTCTAAGTTTTAAATAATTCTTATCAAGAAGGGGGACCCAGAAGCCCCTATGAAACACAGTGGTAGATTAAAAATGGACAAAAATTCTACAACAGCTATCCAGATACGGGGTCTGGACCAGGCACAGTGGCTTATGCCTATAATCCTAGCACTCTGAGAGGCCGAGGCAGGTGGATTGCCTGAGCTCACAAGTTCAAGACCAGCCCGAGCAAGAGCGAGACCCCCATCTCTAAAAAGCCAGGTATTAGGGGTCACCTGTGGCTCAGTGGTTAGGGCACCGGCCATATGTTCCAGGGATGGTGGGTTCAAACCCGGCCCAGGCCTGCTAAACAAAAAAAAATAGCCAGGCATTGTGGCGGACACCTGTAGTCCCAACTATGGGAGGCTGAGGCAAGAGAATCGCTTGAGCTCAAGAGTTTGAGGTTGCTGTGAGCTATGCACCATGGCACTACTGAGGGCAACAAAGTGAGACTCTGTCTCAAAAAAAAGATGTGAGATCTGTGTCGACCACAGGGGCAGACAGGTAATACAGGTGGCGACTTAGATCAGGGTGGGCTCTGGGACTGCCTTGACCAAAAGAATATTAACGGCAGTGACACTAGGCCAGTTTCTAGGCACAGGCCCTAAGAGGCTGGCAATGTCACTGTCCCCTTGGAGCCCAACAACCACACTTTGAGGCAGCCCCATTAGGAAGAACCCATGTACAAGGAAATGGGGGCATGGGCCAAGCTGCAGGCTGACAGCAAGCACCAGTTCACTGCCCCGCAGGGCACCACCTCAGAAGTGGATCTTGCAGCCCCACTTGACTCCTCCCCAAGCTGACACAATGTGACACAGAAATGAGCTGTCACTGCTGAACACTACCTAAACTTCAAGTTTGTGAGAAAACAGGCTGGATGTGGTGGCTCACGCCTGTAGTCCTAGTGCTGTGGGAGGCCAAGGCAGGTGGATTGCCTGAGCTAAAAGGTTCAAGACCATCCTGAGCCAGAGTGAGCCAGAGTGAGACCCGTCTACCAAAAAAAAGCCTGGCATTGTGGTGGGTGCCTGTAGTCCCAGCTACTTGGGAGGCTGAGGCAAGAGAATCGCTAAAGGAAGAAAAGAAAAAAATTTTTTAAAAAACATCGAACTAGGGTGACGCCTGTAGCTCAATGGAGTAGGGCGCCGGCCCCATATGCCAGAGGTGGTGTGTTCAGACCCAGCCCCAGCCAAAAACTGCAAAAAAAAAAAAAAAAAAAAAGGCTCAGCACCTGTGGCTCAAGTGGCAAGGGCACCAGCCACCTACACCTGAGCTGGCAGGTTCAAATCCAGCCCAGGCCCACCAAACAACAATGACGGCTGCAACCAAAAAACAGCCGGGCATTGTGGCGAGCCCCTGTAGTCCCAGCTACTTGAGGCAGAGGCAGGAGAATCGCTTGAGCCCAAGAGTTGGAGGTTGCTGTGGGAGGCTGAGGCAAGAGAATCACCTAAGCCCAAGAGGTAGAGGTTGCTGTGAGCTGTGATGCTACAGCACTCTACCCAGGGCGACAGCTTGAGACTCTCTCTCAAAAAATAAAAATAAGATGAGTAGAAGCCAGTTGAAAGCAAATAAAAAAAAAATGTTCGTGAGAAAATAAATGACTGCTGTCATTCCAAGTCACTAAGTTTTGGGTTGCTTGGTTACACAGCAATGAATAACAGAGACAGGCACCATGGGGCAAAAATGTAAAGATGGCTACAGTGAAAGTAAGAGCCGGTCTGACATCTGTATTAGTTTAGTTGATAATGAAGCATATTACAAACACACCTGTTAAGGAACTCCAAGTAAAATACAGCTATGGGATTGTGTCATTTAGTGTACTCACACTGAGAGATGAATTAAAAAAGCGAAAGGAAAAGAAGCAAGAGCAAAGTCAGAGGGAACAAGCACTTGGAGACGCAGTTGGTGCATGTTACATGGTTGCCTGAAATTAACTGGTGGAAACTCTTAGTAGTCTTGTGCTTTTTTTCCATAAAGCCACAAGTGGCCTGCTAGCTGTCAAATACACACACATGTCAGCAAGAGGAATATGTGGAATATATGTCTCTCCTAGAATGAAAACTCTGTATCCGAAAGGGATTTTCACCCAGGTAAAATGATACTGGCCCAGCACAACTTTTACAGATCACAGAACCCTCCTCTGGCATCAAAGACTTCCTACTTTACCAGATATCAATTGATTAAGAAGTTATGTAGTGGCTCGGCGCCAGCCACATACACCTGAGCTGGCGGGGTCGAATCCAGCCCGGGCCCGCCAAACAATGACGGCTGCAACCAAAAAATAGCCAGGCTTTGTGGCAAGCACCTGTAGTCCTGGCTACTTGGGAGGCAGAGGCAGGAGAATCGCTTGACCCTAGGAGTTGGAGGTTGCTGTGAGCTGTGATGCCACAGTGATACAGAATTCCACCACTCAGGGCTAGATAGGGAGCCCCCCATTCTCTAGGCCCAGGTGAGCTCAGAAGTCAGACCCCCTTTTCCAGGCACAGCAGACTGCCTTTTTCGGGACACACCCTCTGGGCTCTGATAAGATCATCAACAAAGCAGCCTCTGATGGTTTTTTGGGTGGTTCCACCTTGGGTAGGAGCACACACCCTAATCCCTTCTCAGGGACAAAGACTGTAAAGGACCAACTGCCAGCCACCTGTGATCCTCTAGACTTAAGACCCCTAGATGAAAGAGCCCACGTGGAGACTCCCGAGAGAGTTCTTCAGTTCTTTAGCCCTTCCTGAAGCTTTGGTGATTTTTACTTCTTCTGTATTCCTTTCTAACTTCTAATAAAAGTCCTAT
Source organism: Loris lydekkerianus (assembly GCA_963574355.1). Classification (NCBI taxonomy): domain Eukaryota; kingdom Metazoa; phylum Chordata; class Mammalia; order Primates; family Lorisidae; genus Loris; species Loris lydekkerianus. The sequence continues at coordinate 53,940 of CAUYPK010010104.1, forward strand.
CTTACCACTGATCTGTGGTCCGTGGGTTCATTCTTCAAATCCCTGAAATTCCGGTACCAAGAACACTCTACCCAGGGTGACAGCTTGAGGCTCTGTCTCAAAAAAAAAAAAAAAAAAAAGTTATGTAGCAGGCAGCACCTGTAGCTCAGTGAATAGGGCACCCACCACAAACGCCGAGGCTGGTGGGTTTGAGTCGGGCCAGCTAAACAACAATGCCAACTACAACCAAAAAATAGCCAGGCATTGCGGAGGGTGTCTGTAGTTCCAGCTACTTGGGAGGCTGAGACAAGAGAATCACTTAAGCCCAAGAGTCTGAGGTTACTGTGAACTGTGACACCATGGCACTCTACCCAGGGTGACATAGTGATACTCTGCCTCAAAAAAAAAAAAAAGAAAGAAAGAAATTCTGTAGCAAATGGAAAGATTATTGGAGGTAAATAAAAGAGCCTTATTATATCCAAGTTTTGCAATCAGCATACTTCCTTTGGAAGACACTCTCAACTTCCACCCACCACGGGGGCAGACAGGTAATACAGGTGGCCAATCGGTGATTGAGCGAGAGTTGGACATGTGACCCAAGCAGGGCAGTCTTGCCTGAGACTTGGTGTATGGCACCTTTCCTCTTTGTAGGCTGTACACTCAAAGCTTGTCTTAGGGCTGGGGGCAGTGGCTCACAGCTGTAATCCCAGCACTCTGAGAGGCTGAAGTGGGTGGATAGCCTAAACTCAGGAGTTTTAGACCAGCCTGAGCCAGAGTGAAACCCCATCTCTAAAAATAGCTGGGCATTGTGGCAGGCACCTGTAATCCCAGCTACTTTGAAGGCTGAGGCAAGAATCACTTCAGCCCAGGTGTCTGAGGTTCCTGTGTGCTATGATACCACAGCACTCTACAGTGGGTGATAAAGTGAGTGTGTCTCAAAAAAAAAAAAAAAAAAAGTTTGACCAGGCATGGTGACTCACACCTATAATCCCAGAACTCTGGAAGGCCAAGGCCAGTGGATTGCTTGGACTCAGGAGTTCGAGACCAGCCTGAACAAGAGCAAGCCCCACCCCCTCTATCTCTTAAAAAAACAGAGCACTATGGTGGGCGCCTATAGCCCCAGCTACGTGGGAGGCTGAGGAAAGAGGATTACTTGAGCCCAAAAGTTTGAGGTTAGTGTAAGCTATTGCTGTGAGCTATGAGGACACCACAGCACTCTACCGAGGGCTACAAAGTGAAACTGTCTCAAAAAAAAAAAAAGTTTGTCTTCCTGTAACTGCCAGCAGCCATCTTTCCCAACAGATAGAGAAGTACATCAACATGCTGAACGAAAGCAAAGTAAGTGATGGAAAGCCCCACAGAGCTCTGCAACATCATTGGAGCCCCTGGATCCCACCTTCCTAACCTAGCTGCACCCTTGAACATGTCAGTAGTATGAACTAAGTTCCTTTCATGAGCTGGTCTGAGTTGGCTCCTGACACAATAGAAAGGTCCTGTCTTACACAAGAGAAGAAGCCAATAATAAACCTAATATTTTATCTGGGCATTGAAGCAGGCACCTGTAGTCCCAGCTACTTAGAAGGCTGAGGCAAGAAGATTGAGCCCAGGAGTTTAAGGTTGCTGTGAGCTATGACGCCATAGCACTCTACCCAGGGTGATAGAGTGAGACCCTGTCTCAATAAATAAATAAATAAATAAATAGACCTAATATTAATTTTAAAGTGCACCTTTCAAAGAGTTTGTACACCTTAATTCCTAAGCTAGAGTGCAGTGGCACGATCACTACAGCCTTGAACTCCTGGCTCAAGTGATCCTGCTACCTTAGCCTCCTGAGCTTCTAGACTATAGGCACATACTAGCACACCCAGATAATCTTTTTAGATTTGTTTTGTTTTGTTTTTGTAGAAACAGGGTCTCACTGAGTTGTCCAGGCTGGTTTCCAACCCATGGCCTCAAGCAATCCTCTTGCATTAGCCTCCCACAGTGCTGGGGTAAAGACATCAGGCACTGCGCCCAGTGATGTTTCATTATTATGAAGGTTCCAAACCTTCTGTACAGTTAACGTTGTTTGTGGCGTATAGACAAGGGACAGATCAGATAGGGCAATTGACTTGCCCAGTGGGTTAGGGGCAGCACCCAGTGAGGAAGTAGGTCCAATTCTGGGTTCAGGGCTTACTTCTCTGCCCCACAGCTGCTTCTGATTTGAGAGAAGTACTATTAAAAGGCAAGGGAAGCAAGATGTGGCAAACAGGAAGGGTCCCTGCCTCCCTCCCCAGCCCTCAGCAGCTGCAGGCTTTGCCCAGAACAGCAGAATCCAAGCCACCAGCCCTAGCGGGTAAGGAGTGGGTGAGGAGCCTCACCCCAAGAGTGGACAGGCCTGGTGCCCCAGCCTGAGTGGTCTGTGAAAGGCACTCCGGCTGAGGTGGGGAAGGTGGCAGCATACCCGCCTACCTCACAGCTGTGACAGTCAAGGGGACCTTGTGTAACTGCTGGAAACATGACAGAACTTGAATCACAACAAAACATGAAACCAGCTTCTTGAATTGCAAAACATAGCTTACAGTTCTAATTGTTCTACAAAAGCTTCAAAAAAAAAATCATGAAAGGGCCAGGTGTGATGGCTCATGCCTGTAATCTTTGCATTCTGGGAGGCCGAGGTGGGTTGGATCGCCTGAACTCAGGAGTTCAAGATCAGCCTGAGTAAGAGCAAGACCCCATCTCCACTAAAATAGAAAAACTAGCCAGTCATAAGGGCGGGCACCTGTAGTCCCAGCTACTCGTGACACTGAAGTAGGAGGAATGCTCAAGCCCAGGAGTTTGAAGTATCCAGGGTGACAAAGTGAGACTTTGTATCAAAAAAAAAAGTATCAAAATAGAACCTGAAAGCATAGACGCTCTAGGACCATCACCTCTTGCAGAAAAGCTCCAGCCGGGCAGTGGCCCATCACCCCTCTCTGCATTTTTTCCTCCAAGTACCTCTCTCCATCCAGGATAGCTGGCCATACTACACATCACTGCCGTGGAGCCCTGTGCCCTAGGATCCAGCCCTGCAAACTGGAGGAGCTGCACCCAGTGCAGTACCCAGCTCCCACCCTGCCGAGAGGAGTCTGCAAAGATCACACTGCCACCGTGTGGGTGCCTCTGCTTATAGCCACTGCCGAGAACCACGGTTGCCGCCAGCACCCTAGCAGCTTACAGGCCCTTAATTGTCTTTTGCCCGTCGTTGGTCTGCACTGGCTGGCAGACTGGTTCTGGGGGCTGGGAGAGGAGGCAGCAGCCCATAGCCAAGGCTATGCTAGGGGCAGACAGCCTCTTTAAGATCCTGTTTCCTACTATCTCAGTGACCTGGACAAGCTGTTAATTTCTGTGTGCCTCGGCTTCCTCATCTGCAAGAGGAGGCTCTAACAGCACCAGCCTCATGGGGTTGTAGGGTTTAGTGAGTTAGTACACACATGGGCCTTAGCACAGGGCCAGGTGTTTTGTAACTCTTCAATATATTAGGAACTCTCAAACTTTCTGGCTGTGACCCACAGTAAAAAAAAAAAAAGAAAAAAAAAAAGAAAGAGGCAGCACCCGTAGCTCAGTGGGTAGGGCGCTGGCCACATACACCAAGGCTGGAGGGTTTGAACCCGGCCGGGGCCAGCTAAAAAACAACAATGACAGCTGCAACAAAAAAATAGCCAGGCATTGTGACAGGCGCCTGTAGTTCCAGCTACTTGGAAGGCTGAGGCAAGAGAATCGCTTAAGCCCAAGAGTTTGAGGTTGCTGTGAGCTGTGATGCTATGGCACTCTACCACGGGTGACACAGTGAGACTCTGTCACAAAAAAAAAAAAACATTTATGTCACAATCTAGGATACACAGAGAGACATAACAGCAACAGATGTTTTATAAAACAAGGCTTTTCAATTCTATTTTGTTTGTTTTTTTTAAAGCTGACCCCAGTCCACTAAACTGACTTTGCAAACCTACGAATGGCCACATCCTGAAAACTGAAGAACTCTGCAATACGTATTGGTGAGAGGGAACAGATTTACCCAGAACCGGAGCTACCAGTCCTGTCTTCCTTCTGTTCACCTCACACCTGTGCCCTGGGCCTGGCTTGTGACTGAGCCAGACGCAGGTCAGGTCAGGTGTGGCTGGACAGAGGAGCCCCCGAATGGCTGAGGGACCCTTTGCAACCTGCTGAGAGCTCAGCCTTCTCCAAGTGTGTCACAGGCTCTCTCCCTGCAGAAGTCATCAGCCACCAACAATGTGCACTTGGTCCCTACTGCAACCTTGCTGTCCCTTTGTGAAGAAGGCATTATTCTTACTTTTCTCAGATAGAAACCTGACTGAGGTCAAAAGAGGTGAAGTGATATGGAATATGGATAAATAGGACTTGTCCCACTTTGGGATTCAGAATGTGAGTTAAGCAGGGAAATTGGCTCTCTAGAAAATGCTGACTAGGACTGACAAGTGGCTGTGCATGAGCAAGTGCTAGAAACACAGACAAGCAGATATGAAAACGGGCAGGCGCCCTACCAATGGCACCTGGCATTATCAGGAACAGCTGCACTGACAGAGACTGGCTTCATAAGGAACCAGGGTGACAGGGGGTGGGGGGTCCCAGTGAGGGCTCCACACCCGTGGAGCAAGGGCTCAACAAGAGGTCAAACAGGGTGGAGAAGCCATGCCTGCCCATGCCCTCACCTAGTCTCCTGTCTGCAATAGACAAGGGACTCTATCAAGGGGAAGGCTGATATGGTGGGTGGTGACCTGCTCTTAGGATTTCCTCACTCCATCCCAAAGGAAGAGCTGTGTACAGTGCTGTGGACCTGCCAAATGAGGTCCATACTGAGGACAAGCACAGTATGATGTGGCCAAGATGAGCTGGGAAAAGATGCAGCAATGATTTTGGAAGGGCATAATGGGGCCATGTAATGCATTGGGGAAAATGGGATTTGGAGTCAGAAGGTTCCATTTGGGTCACCGCTCTCTGTTCAGGGAACGTTCTGTGATGTGCCAAGCCCTGAGGTTAAGCAATAGGCAGATGGAGCCTCAGGGGTTGACAGTACAGGGAAGGGTGAGGAGAAATAAAGAATAAAGCCAGGCATTGTGGCTGAGATGAGAGTGGGAGAACAACTTGAGCCCAGGAGTTCAAGACCAGCCTGAACAATCCTGTGGGGAGAACAGAGGAGAAGAGGTGCAGGGAGGGGGAGAGGAAAGGAAAGGACAGAGGAAAGGAGAAGAGGGAGAGCAAGGAAAGGGAAGGGAAGGAGAAGGAAGGGGAAGAGCAGGGAGGGGAGAGGAGAGAAGAAGAAACAAACAATAATAATAGAGTATTGAGTGTGGTGACTGACAGATGCACAGAGGCTGTGGAAGCACAAAGGAGGAGTTGTCAGAGATGATCCCTAATCTGGTATCTACTCGCATTTTCTCAGATGGCAAGTAGAGGAAAAAACTTTCCAGTCGTACGGAGTAGCAAATGCAAATGAGAGATGGGGAGTCATTTCTGCAAATTCTAGAAATAAGTAATTCCCATTGGCTAGAGTGCAGGTTAAAATGGAGGTGTAAGATTCTGCTGTCAGGGAAAAGAAGCCACACCCTATAAAGCATTTTTTTTTTTTTTTTTTTTTGTAGAGACAGAGTCTCACTTTATCGCCCTTAGCAGAGTGCTGTGGCAAAACAGCTCACAGCAACCTCCAACTCCTGGGCTCAGTTGTTGCAATTTGGCTGGGGCCAGGTTTAAACCTGCCACCCTCAGTATATGGGGCCAGCACCCTACCCACTGAGTCACAGGCGCTACTCATATAAAACAATTTAAAGAGGTTTATTCTGAGACAAATTTGAGGACCATGACTCAGAGCCACACCCAAGAAGCCCTGAGCAAGAGGACTCTCTGTGGTGGGCTTACAGTTTGGTTTCATACGTTTCAGGGACACAGGAATTACAGGTAATCAATATGTGGAAGACATACCCTAGATTGGCCCTAAAAGGTGGGACATTTCAAAGGAAGGGGGAGTTAGAGCTGTTACAGGTGGGTTTAAAGATTCTTTTTTTTTTTTTTTAGAGGCAGAGTCTCACTTTGTCACCCTTGGTAGAGTGCTGTGACATAACAGCTCACAGCAACCTCCAGCTCTTGGGCTTAGGCGATTCTCTTGCCTCAGCCTCCCAAGCAGCTGGGGCTACAGGTGCCCACCACAATGCCCAGCTATTTTTTTTTTTTTTGGTTTTTTTTTTATTTTTATTTTTATTTTTTTTGGCTTTTTTATTTTATTTCGTTGCTTTATTTTTTTTTTTATTTCTTCTTCTTCTTTTTTTTTTTTTTTTGTTGAGACAGGGTCCCACCCTAAGCCCCTGAGCAGAGTGCAGTGGGCGTGGTAGCTGCCTCAGCCTCCGGAAGCCGCTGGGATTACAGGCGCTCGCCGCCGCGCCCGGCTGGGTTTTTCCATTTTTTTCATGAGTCGGGGTCTCACTGTCGCTCAGGCGAGTTTCGAACTCCTGAGCTCAAGCGATTCTCCCTCCTCAGCC